>JACEGR010006296.1:0-62425 GCA_014170235.1 Listronotus bonariensis
ATCCATCATACAATTATTTTTGTGGGAATGTTTCTTCTCATTAAGCAAGACTTTATGAAAATGAACTTTTTTTCCTAAAGTTAAGTTTCCCAATTGGTAACAACTTTCAAAGATACGCTGTTTAGGAACAAAATAAGGAATAAAAGCATATTTATTACTAACTTGTATACTTTTGTTGTCGCTTATATTAAATATATATTTTTTTAATACGTCAGTATTCGCCGAAAGTTTACAGTTCGTACAAATTTTTGAAATTGTTATATTTTCAGACGTGACAAAAAACCAACTAAAAATAAATTTAATATTCATTCTATTTTCTTTTTGCCCTAATAACAAAAAAAATAGCCAATAGCGGGATTTGAAAATTAGCGTCAGGAATCGTCTACATCGGAATCGCCCTATGATGTACTATTACGGTTTAAAATATTAGAGTTGCTTGTAACTAGTTTTAATCGACATTTTAAAATTTAACAAGGGAACTTTAAACAAAACTTAAGTTTAATTATTAAAGTAAAAAAAATAATATTAATTTTTTCTTCTGGAAAGTAGTCCACTCTTCACATTTTGGTTCATACCACAAATTGGCATCAAAGTTTTATTTATCATGAGTATTACATCAAGTTTAAACCTTAAAAGGTGTACACCTAATGTATGCGTTTTTTTCTTTTGTAGGAACAGCAGGAAAGTACCGTTAATAACGGAACATTTAACATGTCTTTAATGGACGTTGGTGAACCTTCCCATATTGGATTTGTATGTAGCCCTGGTAGGTTCTATTTTTATAAACTACGTTGAAAGTAAAGAAATTTGTTCTTGTTTTACCCTATTTTCATTATTACATTATTTATACAATTGCATAATACGCAAAGGGTAAGAAGTCATTTGACCAGGGAGGTTATGAAAAGTAATATTCTTTAACTTAATTATTTATTAATTTAAAAAAAATCAAAATATTTTTATGACAATATTTATAACACTAATAATATACGACATACGAAATAATACTTTATTAAAAATAATCTTATTTTTGTCCTATGATGTACATCAGAAAAGTAAATAAAAACTTTATTACATTCACAAATATCAGAAATAACCCAACCGACATACAGTGCAGTCTTATTAAAATGTGCCACCCCATATAATTTCATTGTTTTTTACAGTTATAAAAAAATCCTAAAACATGTCAATTTTTATTTCAAAGGGGAACCATTTTTGGGTATACTACATACTTGTCCAATTATACCCCAACACGGAACTGCAGACCTGACTGCTGAGTAGCGAGGCTAAAGCAAAAAAAATTAAATATTAATTTTTGGTTTTCACAGTAAATACTAGGTTGTTTCCTAACTACGGTACGAAACTTAAGGGGTGCTTTTTATTTCTTTTTATGAATAAAACTAAAAAAATCTGTATTTTTAAATATCTTAAAAACACTTAAACTGATTTGGATGAAATTTGGTATACGTATTTAATGTAGTAAGGCTCTTGTAAAGCTCTACCTAAATTAAGATTATTGGGTCCAGTAGCGTCTCAGTATGTACCACAGCCAATATAATTAAGAAAAAAAAGTACGCCAATGACTTTTTATGATGTTTTTATACATTTTTCAAATTCAGCATTTATTAATTAAGGTGCCACTCTTAGTCTCTCGTATTTTCTTCGTATCTCGCTTCTTTTTCTAAAAAAAATAAAACCACGTTTAGTCATTCTAAAAAGTAGCCCTAAGCAGCATAAAATAATATCCAAAATGATAAAATTAACAATTTTGACCTTAGTAAATGGGAAAATGATTTCATATTCAGTTTTCGATGAAATACACAAAAACTTATTTATTTTAAGGCAAATAATTGTTTTATTTTTATTTTTGCTTTTTATATCATATTGTCTATGGGCACTTTTTAGAAGAAATTAAAGTCTCTTTAATATTTTTCTTGAAAACGAAAGCAGATACGAAGAAAATACAAGGGACTAAAAATTTCAATTGTTAATTCCTTAATCAGAAAAAAATTAAAACTTTATAAAAAGTTAGTGGCGTACTTTTTTCACAATAACATTGGCTGAGACGCCACTGGACCCAATATTCTTAATTTAGGTAGAGCTTTCCAAGAGCCTTACTACCTTTAATACGTGTACGTGGGCACACTTTAGCTTTAAATCAAGAATTGTGTATAAAAAGAAGGGGGAATATAGTAAAAATAAGATTAGTTTGATTTTCCACTTTGATGATGGATATCTTAAGAACAAAACGTTTCCGAAAAAAATTCGTTCAGATTCGTGATCAGCGCCCCAAGAACCTCCAATATGCCAACTTTCGTCGAAATTGGAGTTGCTCCCACTTTTAGACTATTACCAAAATTTTCGCCAGACTAACCGTTTTCAAATAATTTGGCTTTAACCGTGGATATATTGTTTAGATTTAACTTTTTATTTTGGAATTTGGTAACTAACGAATAAATAAATATATAGGAAAAAATAACATATATTCTTAAAGGAAATTTAATGCTCTACATAAATGGTTTTTAATGTTTTTAAATAAAATCGTTGTTTAAAGTTATTCACAAGGTAAGAGTTAAAAAAATTTTTTTGCTATTTTCCTCATTTTTAAGCCAAGTTTTTCACTCATTGGAAAAACTTGATATATATACCTTCATCGAAAATCATAGTTTTATTAATCTTATCGCTTAAAATATCTAGTTATGTATGTTTGAGGTATAGTGGTGGGCCACCGGGTAGGGAAGGAGATAACCCTAAACAAGTAAATTTTGACACAAAATGTGTCCCTCTAACAATAAAATTGTCGTGTTCAGGATTTTTTTATAAGTGTACAAATAACGGAATTATTCTAAAATTATTTCCAATATTTAATTGGTCTTTTACATGTCTGACCTGTTGCCTTATAAACTGGTAATTAAGAAATACATATATTTTGTATTTAATAAGTAAACTAATTTTGTTATATTTAGGTGAAAATGAGAGAAGTGAGATAAAGAGTCCAGAATTCTCTTATGAAATGGGTACGGATCGTGAGCAGCCTCCATTTAAGACCCCGGGAATGACCCCTTTTGGTGAAGTGGGTGGGTTTTTCCCTTTTAGAGGAGTAAAGAACGTGTTTGATTTTTAGTGTTCTATTTATTAGTTGTTCATACACTATTTATCAATATTTAATTAATTTTACAAAATAAGAACATAACCAGTTACTATTTTCTGCCACAATTTGTTGTTTGCGGGAAATTTGTAGTAAAAAAATCTTAAAACAAAACTTCATACCAGCTTGATTAAGTAAAAAATAAAAAAAATCTTGAGAAGATACTAGATCACAGATATCTTGCAACACTGGTAGTTTTAAGATATTTAGCTTTATTGCATAGTTATTTTCAAGACCGTGTGACTTTAAACTTTGAACAAATTTGATAAACTAAAAAATTTAATGCTCATGGTCATTAATTATTATGTTTAGGGTCTGTTTTATGAACAAAATAATAATAATACAGTATATCTCAAATTTGGGATTATTGGGATTGCGAAATATTAAATGGACTTCATGATAATACTACTTTAAAAACATTTTTAGGGAAGTATTTTTTGACGAGTGTACCACGAATATTCATACCGCCAAAAATGGAACTGGCGATGTAAGCCATCCTGTCCATATCAAATGTTTCGGGTATCGAACTGGGCGAATGCGTCATTTTTTGTCGGACAAGTTTACCACAATATTTTACGTGCAATTTTTAAACATTGTGGCAAAAATCGTAAATGTTACAGTCACGAAACCATAAGGCCTATTGACATATTTTGGGTATCGGATTTGGCGGGTTTCATAACTGTAACCTTTACGATGTTTGGCACAATGTTTAAAAATTGTTTGTAAAACATTGTGGTAAACTTGTCCAGAAAAAAAGTAACGTGTTTGCCCAGACCGACATCCGAACCATTTGACATTGACAGGCTGGGTAAAGTGCCGCTTCCATACATGGGGGTATGAATACTCGTTTTAGACTTGTCACAAGGAACCCCCTAAAAGGTTTTAAAAGTGGTATTATCTTTAACTCAATTTCAGGGACTAAACATTTTGATTTTTAAAATCAACTATGTTCTATTTACAATGATGTTTCTCCATATCTGCTAAAATGTTTAACGATTCCTTTAAAAGTTTTGTTTTTAATAAATAAAAAAAATTGAACAAATTTTAGTAAACATTATTTACTTACTTTAACGAGAAACATTCAACAAGTAAAGTAAACGACGCGAACAAAGTTTGAAATTGAAAGTTATGTAGAACCAAAAACAATTGTAGTTTCACTATAGACTCCCAGAACAATGCTAAATTTTTGGTCATTAGTTTGGACGCTGGCTTGGCTGAATTTATGAAGCGGCAAATTATACGTACTGTTTACGTGTGTACTTGATGGATACCCGCTTCATAAATTCCACGAAGCGAACGTCCAAGCTGATGACCAAAAATTTAGCATTGTTCTGGGTGTCTATAGTGAAACTACAGTTGTAGTAGTAGTAGAACTTTATGCGCTTTAAAAACACTCTTAAAAACTTCGGTTCCACTAAAAAAACCTCCTATCTTAAATTTGGGATATATTGTATAAATATTTTTTTAAAATAATTTGTTTTTGATTTATTAAATTTATTTTAAGTTGGAGACTCGTACCTATAGGGGGCAATATTGTAAGTTGGCGGCCTACGAGAAACTTTTATTAATAATTTTACGAAAGAAAGGTATTCATTATAAAAAGTTTTGAATAGTCCAAAATCTAAAGATATCAAATTGTATCAGTCATCTACGAGGTTTCGCAAAAATTTAGATTCTTACCCAAGATTAAAGTACTTGTATTTCTGATAAAAATGAAAATTGCTATGTATTGTGAAAATTACTGTAAAGAAAAAAATTTAGGATTAAAAGTAACTTTATAATATTTAAACTTGCTTATTTATAAAATTATTTTTTTTTATTTTTCTTCAAGATAATGGTAAAAAAATATTTTTTCCGTTAGTGCATTATTATAAATTGGTATTTTTGTTTTGTCAGTTCTTAAGCTTCCTTTACATATCAGGTTTCCAAAATGCCAGTGTAAATAGGCACCTATGTAACAACCTAAATTTTTGTCATCGTTGTCTCAGAAAAAAATCCTAACATAACTATTTATTTCTGATAAGACAAATTGAACTAAGTACCAAGCTATTTTAAATAAATGCTCACCTGGAATATCTAGGGATGGAACCGCAGTTTTTTAAGACCTTTGACACCAGCAGGCATAATGCAGTCTGGTGTAAAATGTTCTTCACAAACAACATAACTATGATATATTCTTGAACTGAAAAAACTTTGTAATTTTTAGGTTTTATCCTATTAAGCCAAGCTTAAAAAGGGTTGGTTCCTTTTGGAAAAGCGATGTATTTTGCAACCCGAGATACAGCATTTTTTTGGCTTAACCAAAGGCTTTTCCTCTTCTAAAAAATGAAACGGAATAATTTTCCATTTTAATTTGCTTTAAGCACTGCACTTTGCACGTTTAAAACTAAAAAAAGTCTTTTAGAAAACCCTCGCAATACGCAACCGGCGCAACTAAACAATAAATGCAACGAAGAAAAACTGGCAAATGACAATTCAATATGAGTGCCATCTATAAATATATTTAAGAAATACCCCCGCCGCGCTCCGCGTCTGCAGCGCACCCTGGTGCCTGGACTCCCGCAAGCAAGCTGGCCTTTCACAACTATTTAAATTTCGTGTACTGTGTTTTCATTCATATATTTTTTTCCTTATAACAGTTTTTGATAATAGCATAGATACTGGTACTTAACTCTGCTCAAGTAAATGACTGATACAGTTTGATATCTTTGGACCATGCAAAATTTTGTTAAAGATTGGCCTTTTTTCGTAAAATTAATAATACAAAAGTTTACTATAAGCCGCCAACTTACGTAAACACATAATATTAGGGTACACTACAATTTTCCTGCTTAGGCTGGTAAGATTTTAGTTTTAGTAGACTCTCAAACATTGTTGTGTTCATTTTTTCAGTTTAATATGTATTGTTTATAGCTAAATAAGTTTACCTATGATTACTTTGTTCACAACATAAAAATGTTTTTTGTTAAAAGAAAAATAAAGACACTTACGGTCGTATTCACCAAACTCTCACTAACCTTATTAGACTGATAGCAGCTAATGCCAATCCCAAAAAGCATTGGCATTAGCTGCTATCAGTCTGATAAAGTTAGTGAAAGCTTGGTGAATACGACCGTTAAATATTTTTCTAATTGCAAATCAACTTAACTAACATTAATTTAAAAATTCCTAAGTTATTAAACCCGGCCGTAGATACTTCATTTTAACTTCAGGTATCTTATAGTACAGGGGGTCCGGATTTCGTTGCAATTGCAGGGTATCTCGGTTATTATTAAGCCTAGTCCAAAACTCCATACATTTGCCCGCAAACATAAAAACATTTGTATAAAAACTGTATGAAAGCTGTTTAAAAACATTTAAAAAAATCAGTGGTACTAAAGGAATTTCGGAATTTAAACAGCTTTTATACAGTTTTTATACAAATGTTTTAATGTTTGCGGGCAAATGTATGTAGGTCTGGACTAGGCTTTAGAGATAAAGGCTTACGGTTTTCGCAAACTGTTGCTACTTTTTAATTAAACGAAAGATCACACTAAAAGATTTTTTATGTCCCTCTTAGTTCTTAACATACAGGGCGAAATTCATTTTTTCCATTTTTGGAAACTCTCGTATTTCAGTTGCTTTATAGCTTACAACAAAAGTAACAACTGATATTGGTAGATATTTTTACGTAGAATCCAGTTGGGAAGTTAGATTTTTTTTAATTATATATTTTTTGAGATATGAACCAAACATATGATTTCTCTTATGGAACACCCTGTATATTTCCTATTTATTAAATTATATAGAAAAAGAGATTTTTAAAAATTTATTACACCTTATAGTTATTTTTTATTTAGGCCCTAAATTGATGTTTTTAATTTTAAAATTGAATTTCGCGTAGTGGATCATAAGATAGACCTTATAACGAATGAATAAACTTGGCCCTAAGTTTATAATTTATTTCCATTTTACAACAAAATCTAGGTTTTAACTCTTTTATCCAACACTTACATATAATATCTACATAATTGATCAGATTTTGAGGATATAAAGTGTACTATAAGTCACTAGTGAGCTAAAGTACCCTTTAGCTCACTAGTGAATTATAGACTTTAGCTCACTAGTGACTTATACTAATTCTTTATTACTTCCAACCTTTCACAATTAAAAAATAACATAAAACAACTAATATATTATACTACAATTTATTCGTGTTTATATTAACAGTAATTGTTATACTAGATTTATCTTGGACAATGTTACATTGTGCGGAGTGTTCTTCAGGAAGTCTTTCAGCACTAGTACTTGCCTTGGTGCGCTCTTCACCCTGTATTCGTCTTGCAATCTCAAACTTGTTAGAGATGCAATCTTCTAAATATCCTTCTGCCACGGTAGAAGACTTCCACCCGCCATGGCGTTTAAGGTTGGTGATATCGGCCCCAGCGTTGACTGGAAGTGTCGCTGAAGAACGCCGCATGCTATGACCACTATATAAGATTTCATCAGGTAGTTGCAAATAATGAGCAACTACTCTCGGAATTTTCGAAATTTTATTTATTCCCACGCATTGCCTAATGCATTTGCCTTTTTGAAAGTTGACAAAAAATCTTTTGTGAGGCGTGTTCTCTGGCCTTAGGGACACATATTTTCTAAATAATTCAAGCACATTTACCAAAAATCCTTCTTTTAAAATTGTAAAGCTTCTCGATTTGTTCGTCTTGGTATCAGGTATAGAAACATATATGTACTGGCCTTTATCTACTATATCTTCAATACTTAAGCGAGTTAGTTCGTCACAACGGCATGCACCAGCGATTCCCAATATCAATGCAACCTATAAAAATCCGAACAGATAAATATTTAATACCAGAAACTAAAGTAAATTCATACCTTTGACATTAAGTGCTCGTCGTCAGGTGCCTCAGCCAAAAATTTTTCGATGTATTGCCTCTCCAGAATTTTTGCCTTTTTCGGTTTGAAATTTTTTGAATTGCTCTTCAAATAAGCGACAACTTTTCCATACCTCCCTATATCCACGTTCTTATATACTTTTAAGGTCGTTTTTATCATTGAATACTTGGTCCACATTGATGAGGGAGCAACTTTTTTCGATAAAAACAGAAAGTAAGCCATAATAACATCTTCATTTATAGTACCAACTCCTCGCCTTTTCCTCCATGCTTCAAAATCTTCAAATTTTTTATTGTACGTTAGTTTTGACTTCTCTGGAATTAAACTGCATGTCGCTACCGCAGCTTCTTCCAAAATTTCCGCAGGAACTTCACAATTTTCCATTTCGCAAAGCATTTTTATGTTTGTCTACAAAGTTGTTTACTAAACAAACCCGTAGTTACCAACAAAATGCATTACAACCAAACAAGCTTGCTTTCCAAAAATACAAAATTTTGTTGCTGGTGTTGACAATGACAAGTAACAAATAATGGATGACGTTTTCAAATTATTTTCGATATTAAAAACGATTTATACGAAAGTGTTGAATAAAATTTTGTATTAGACACGTGAGTTATTACATATAAGTCACTTAAGAAAATTACCTCTCTCGCCCTTCGGGCTCGAGAGTTAAACTTTTCTTGCGTGACTTATATGTAATATAACTCACTTATCTAATAAATAACTATTATCTCGCCCAGGATCTGTATTCACCCTTCGGTTTCTCAAGTTTTTTACTTATTAATTAATTAAAATCTAAATATTTTTAATTGGATATATTGCGTTTATACTTAAAAACGTGTCCAAAGTGAGTATTTATTCATTGTAAAAAACAGTTGATTTTAGACAAAACAGCAGAAAACCTTGTATGAAACTGTTACCAAAATTATTATTTAAATTTAAAGTTTAAAGGATTTATCAGTTTCAAATGTGGTTTTCTAGTAGGTGCTTTGTTTTAAA
This sequence comes from Listronotus bonariensis, assembly GCA_014170235.1. Taxonomy (NCBI): domain Eukaryota; kingdom Metazoa; phylum Arthropoda; class Insecta; order Coleoptera; family Curculionidae; genus Listronotus; species Listronotus bonariensis. The sequence goes on from JACEGR010006296.1 coordinate 9,038, forward strand.
ACAAATGTTTTTCTAAAAATTATAAATACATACTAATTTTGGACACTGTTTTGAGTATAAACACAGTGGCGCTGATCCAAAAAATTCATTTTTTATAAGTAAATAATCTTGCAGAACCAAGAAGTAAAAGGGGGTGCTGGGCGGGGCCAAAATTTGATATAAAAATTTAAACTAGATTTTGCTGTTTAATGTAAACAAATTAGAAACTTAGGGCTAATTTTATTTTTTTGGTTATACCTAAAGTTTATATCATGGCGCACTATGCGAAATTCAACTTTAAAATTTAAAACATCAATTTAGGGTCTAAAATTAAAAAATAACTAGGTATAATATATTTTTAAAAAGCTCTCATACTTACGTAATTTAATGAATAACAAATATACAGGGTGCATCATAAAAAAATCTTACACCCCACTGGATTCTACAAAAAAATATCCACCAATATCAGTTCTTACTTTTGCTGTAGGTTATAAAACATCTGAAATACGGGGGGAGGTCTAAAAATAAAAAAAAATGAATTTCGCCTTGTATGTCAAAAACTAAGAGGGTCATCAAAATCTTTTAGTGTTCGTTTAATTAAAAAGTAGCAACAGTTTGCGAAAACCGCAAGTTTTTATCTCTTATAATAACCGAGATACCCTGCAATTGCAACGAAGTCCGGACCCCTGTATACTGCGTCCAATTGAACTTGTCCACTTAAAAGTCTAATTTTTTTATTTCTTAACTTAAAAAATTATCCAAAAACCAACTCATACAATAAATTATCAAGTTTTTTTTCTGATATAAAGATTATTCAAAACAATTTTATTAACAGAATATATTGACATAACTCGCTTTTTTATATGGGACACCCTGTATTAAAAGGGTTTTTAAGAGCTTTACAAAAATACCACATTTGATGATCTATTTTTAATAGTTTCGGAAATATGACTATTTAAATCTAAAAATATTATATCGATACCCTAATTCGCAAATCGGCTAACTTCCATATTCACCAAATTTTACAGCAGAGACAAAAATATTGTTTCGAAACAACTTCTACAAAAACACGTGCCTTCGTTTTTATACCTTTATTAACAATGAAACGTAACTAGGGTTACAATAACGACAAAATCTTTAATTGTCAATGTCTCGAAGTTTACACCAAAAAGTCGAATCTGTACTGATCCACTCGAAGGTTTCCGTCGCCCTTTTTATTGTATGATGGAAGAGTGGAGAATGATCTAGAAAATTAGAGAAATATCGCGAAAATTCCATATTACAGGATTGCATAAAAGTTCTTAATGGATAATGCGGGCCTTTTCAGAAACCTTCGAAAGTGATAAAAAAACTTGGAAAAACTAAGGTAAGTTATTTAAATAAATTAACAAACTAAATTAAATGATCCTAACCCTCTAAAATTCTCTAACCCAAACACATTTTTTAAAGTCTGTAACAATATGTGAGAAATAATATTAAAATAATTTAATATAAGGCTTTTTAACATTTATTAAGTAGAATAATGGTTTTGGAGTTATTTTAAATAAAACAACTCTATAATTCTTTTAGATTTATATTTTATAATAGTCCGAGTAGCAATCTTTTAATTTAAAGGAAAATGAAGTTAGCCGATTTGCAAATTAAGGTATGGATATGTAATTTCAACTTATACCTACCTACAGGATTAATCTTAGATTGCAGCTATTATTTAATGGAAATTATATCTATTATTTTTTTGACTTTTAATGGTCACCATATTTCAGAAACTAAAAAATAAAGATAGATATATCAAATGTAGTATTTTTGTAAAGCTCTTTAAAAGACCTATTTAATGGTTGTATAATATACAGGGTGTCCTGTAAAAAAAAGTTATGTCCATATTTTCTTTTATTAAAATGGTTTTGTGTAATCTCAATAACAATAAAAAAACTTGATAATTCACTGTACAAGTTGGTTTTTCGATCATTTTTTACGGTAAGAAATAAAGAAGTTACAGACATTAAAAATGTGGACAAGTTCGATTGGACGCACTTTACAATTAACCATTTCATTATTTTTTTGACATACAACAATTGTCGCTTATTTATGCCCATTTGTAGTCACGTCATCCATGTAAGAAAAAACGTATGGTGTAAATCGATATTTTTGCAATAAGTATTAGAATAAAAAATTTACTATTCAGTTCAGAAATTAATAGTCTGTTAGTCAGTATGCAACGTGTCTAAAATAAGGATAGTCAGTATGGGCTTCTTGAATATAGTAAAAGATAGAAAGTATATTAAATGAGAACGTAGTTTAGGCTTTATGTTCCTAGTAATAAAATCGGATTTTAAAATAAATTGCACTTTTGCGTTGCCACTTTTTGCAGTCTATCCAATGGTGGTATTTTATTTCAATTGTGACGTTTTCTTTTCGTGAAACCAGCATCAAATTTATTTTTTAAGAAACGGCCCTGATATTTTTATATCAAAATTTAAAAGCCGATTTTATTACAAATTTAGTTATGTCTACCAAATAGTTTATTGATTTAAATTTTAGGACCTGTGTATTCGCTTTTATTTTAAAAATTTAATTAGATGTTAAATATCATGGCGGGTTTTGAAATAAAGACCTAAGTTTTGCTGCTTTTTATTTCACTTCTAATATAACAAAACTCGGTATATTAAAAAACAAAGGTATTGATAGGGTAAATAATATGAAATTGTACTAATAAATCAAGGTATTTATATATGGGTATTTTTATATTATTTTGCGGATCAATTTGATATTGTTTCCTTTTAGTTACTTTTTACAGTAATAGGAATTAAAATACTCTAAAGCTGCATTGATTTTTACAGTGCAATCATGATTGGAAAATATTAGTTTGAGAATGTGAAATCTTACTCTCCATGGTCATTTTAAAGTCATGGGAGGAGATAAATTTGCAAAAGCAATTAAATAAATAGCAAAGTATTTTAATTAGAATAAAGATCAAGAAATTGCACCGATTTACCATCATATCTACAAATTTACGTTGGACTTTTTGTCCCTTAAGTGAGGTTACATTAAATACTTCACTAGCACAGAGCTTAGATGATAATCGCCAAACAATAATGGCCTGATGTGTGGCGTTGTCAAAAAATCTATTTAAAAGGACACCTTCTTTACAACCGGATTTTTTTAAGAAGAGTTTTGGTAGCAAATTGTTTACTTTATTAAGTCAAACTTAGTAAAAACCTTGTGTACCTCAACAACATGGAAGAAACATTTGCTTTTTGTGGTTGAAGAGAATATACAGGATATCTAGATATAAGAAGAATTGTATTCTTTCAACTCAAGAAATACAGTATCGTCTTGAAGGCCCAGGGGGATCGAGTACCTTGGTTCCCTTTGAGTTAATGATGCCTAAAGAAGTCTTACAACATAGTTATTCCAGAAAATAATATTAAATTTGCAGTGACATAACATACAGGATATCTAGATATAAGAAGAATTGTATTCTTTCAACTCAAGAAATACAGTATCGTCTTGAAGGCCCAGGTGGATCGAGTACCTTGGTTCCCTTTGAGTTAATGATGCCTAAAGAAGTCTTACAACATAGTTATTCCAGAAAATAATATTAAATTTGCAGTGACCTAAAATAATAACAATGTAAAGGCAAATAGGTTTTCTGTTGATTTTTTAAATTAAAAGATCTACATACTGATTACAGATTGTTTACCCTTATGAAGAGTTATTGCTAAAATTCTTGTTTTTTCACTTACTACGTTTTAAGAAGTCATTCCCTGATTACATTTACAAGTAGCAGATTAATTGTACCCAGAAGGTTTTTAAAGACAATATAAACAAATAAATGGTATAAAACTTTATACCTAAAACAAGAATGAATGTTCTTAGCTAGCTGGTTTTAGAATACCATGTAAAATAATAGCAAAATAAATAAAAATGAAGATTGTACCCATCCTTTAACCTAATGCCCAGAACTATGAACTTTTTATCTGGTCATTAGAATAAATATAAATAAATGATAAAATAAATCCTAACAGATTTGTCTTTTCAACTAGAACCTTCTCAGGACTGGCTTGATTAAAAAAAACTGGCATATTTTCTATTTCAGTCTCGGTAAACTGCTTTATACTTGTTTCACCAGATGAAGCTAACATATCTTCGTCCATAAAATCAATGGTAATAATAGAGTCATCGTTTTTTTCTTTTTCGTCTGCGTGTGGTAGGAACTTTTTGTAGGGGAAGTCTACCTAAAGTGGGATACTTAACCCTTAACTGCCTCTATCAGATTTATCTTTGTATTTTAAATCACAATAAAGCTCTCACATCTTAGTTTAAACATTTGTTTATTTATTAATAAAAGTAAAAAACATACATCTTAACTATTGTAGAGAAAAACTTAGAGTTTTTTCAAAATAATTTTTCCCATTTTAGAATCACCTCCTTGCTAAAATGGGAAAGCACTTATTTCTAAAATGGGATATTAGAAATAACCATTAGTTTTGGGAACACAAGTCGCAGAGGAAACAATCGTCATAACTTTCGGCACCACCACAAGCTTCATGGACCCATTTACCACAACTTGTGTATCTTATCCATCCCTCGCCTTTTTGCTATGGGAATAGGGATTATCGCAGTAGAAGCAAACTGGATCATCGTCATCTGCGCTATCACATTTTTCAGATTCTTCTTTTTTATGCTAAATACAGTTCGGGTTGCCCTCTTAATTTTCACTTTATTTATTACAGTTTTCTTAATATTTTTACCTTTGCCTTTGAAACTCATATTTAATTCATCCTTGTATGGAGTGCTTGTTAAATTGGCTGCCTTCCCTTTGTTTTTGTTTGCTGACTTATTTCTGTCTGCCGCCTTAGGATACGGAATAATGGCTTCAGGTGAAACAATTTCTAGATTTTTGTATCGAATAAGTGGCTCGTCGTCACTACTATCTGACATCGTATGGTATGTTGATTTGATCTTGGATGGATTTTCTGAGCATAATGTCTTTGACGTAGATGGAGGTGGTGTGGCGCAACGAATCGATGCTACTGGTGGAGTGGATAGATTCGCAGTAGAGACATCATTTTGAACTTTTAATGGAGGAATTATTATCTGGCTAATAATTCTAACATTATTCGTAGATGGAGTTGGTTGAACTGCACAAGCGGTTGTTGACTTGCATTGTTTTCTGTTTCTGGAATGTTTGTAGGTTCTACAGGTGCAAACATATCATCTGTGAAAATGTGCCTATTTATCGGATACAGGCCAGTTTTCTGGAATCCATTTATAGCTGTTAATGGAGTAGCCGCTCGCAAATAAGCTTTGCCAAAAAATTCTGCTACTGCGTTTTGTTAAACATTCTAAATTCCCAATTAGTGTATTATTTTTTTGTTTCGTTTTCCCCACATAAGAAAGCTGCATAATTAGTTACTATAAAAGTCTATCTCTCCTTAGCGCCTTGGTGCGGTTTAACCTTTACAAATTTAAAATAATACGATCCATACATTGGTGCAAATGTTCCATTTATTCTTTCTCAAGGTTACAGAAACAAGTAAGCGTAATTTGCCGCACTTTCGCATCTGGATATTCTGATAATTTGTGGTCAAACTAACAACTAAAGTACAAACGTGAAACTTCTGATAAATTGTTATAACTCGTCCAGGATTATTACGCAAAAATGTTTCTACTCCTTGGCTATAGAACGTGGATAAAGGAGCCATGAATGAAACATCCAACGGTTGCATTCGATGGCTGCAATGCGGTGGTAGGCAGAGTATGGTAACACCATGTTTTCTAGCTTTATTTATAACAGCTATATTTTGCGTGTGTGTTTTATGACCATCCAAGATGAGAAGAGCAGGGTTTTCTACCGACGCGGAAGTGCACTTCAGAAAATGATCAAACCACTTCTCAAAAAGAGAAAGCTGCATCCAACCTGATGGGTGGCAGACTGCAATTGAACCTGGAGGAGCTCCCTTAAGAAACTCATTTTTCATTCGAACTCTTGGAAATACTATCATTGGAGGAATATACGAGCCCTCGGCATTCATACAAATCACTGTTGTGCATAATGTCCCCCGCTCAGCTGACGTGAGAGTTCCCACTTGCTTCCTTCCTTTCAAAGCAATGACTTGAAGGGCGACCCTGTACCGTAGTTATTCCGGTCTCGTCTACATTGAACACTCTGGAAGCAGCAAAGTTATACTTGTCCTGAATAGGCTCCAGAATGTCGAAAAATGCGTTTACGTTCATTTTGTTGAAACCTCTTGGTCGTGCTGCAGATGTCGCCTCTGGAACCTTAAGAGACAAACTGTTTCTCTTCAAAAACGAGTTGAGCCATACCCACCCGGCCTTTTCTTTGGTAGCATTGAAGTAATGTTTTAAATTGTTACGAGCCGCTAATTGATATGCCAGTGATCTTACGTCTGTAGTAGTTAAACCGAACAACATAGACTCCATGTTTTTCAAATATTGGACTAATTGCTCTTCAAGTTCTGGCGGAAAAGTTCTTTGTCGACTGCCAAGTAACCAGTCACTTGCTTGTTCTTGTTCTTCACTCTTCTTTCAAGTGTACTTTTTGGTACTGCATATACTCGAGCAGCTTTAAGGTATCCATATTTTCCAGAAGAAACTGCTTCAATCGCATGTGACATCGATTCTCTGGTCCATGCTTGTCTATTTGTTTTCCGAATATACGGCGACATCATTAATAACAACTCTGGAAAGATTTATTATTTGCAAAAACATTTATACATCTACAGGGTGTCCCGAATTCGAGGCTCACCACTGGGATCTCGGAAACCGTAAGAGATACAGGTTCTATTTTGAGATAGTTCCTTAAATAAAGAAAAGAAAAAATAAAAAATATATTTTTTCCGTATTTCTCGAAAGTATTCGGAATTTTCCAAATTTCAAAACAGCATCTTATTCGTTATCAAAATTGCACCAATCTAACCAACCCCGTATCTCTTACGGTTTCCCAGATCCTAATGGTGAGCCTCAAATTTGGGACATCCTGTACATGTATTGTTATCCTATCTTTAATATTTCATGTCTCAATTAAAATTTTTATAACGAGTTATTAAAATTAAATCCGTTAATCTAATCCATATTTTTGTGGCGCTAAAATGGGATACCTAATCTAAAATGAGATATCTCATTTTAGCATAAGTTGTCATGATAGAAAAAAATATAGTAGTAAACGTAACCTCAAAAACTATCGAGAAAACAATTAGGCAATCCAAACCACGTGATTTTTAAATCCAGTATGGCGTCTGGTTGGCACACATCTATTTGTTTACATGTGTTTAATTAGAAGTTTGGAGTTTTGGGTGGATTTTTTGTGTTTATGGACAGCTTTTTGGAGTATAGTGTGGTGTATTTGTATTGTGTTATCAATATTTTGTATTTTTGAACTATGAAGAGTGAATATTTAACGAACTAAATAATTTTAAATTTGGAGAAGTTATTTTCAAAATCTAATACCTAAGTAAAACAACAGATAAATAATAAAACAATTCAGTTTTCAAATAATAGGTAAACCTATGGATATATACCTGTTATGAAATGTTTACTACACACCCTCTGATTTTTCAAAATCGACTCTGTAAGATCTTCCCTCTTAATTGCTGCTATCCACTTTTCGCGACGTTTACTTGATAAAGTATAAACTTCTGGAGAATGAACAGAAGTTTGCACAGTAGGGACTCGAAAAAACTCACTCTGTCCCGATCAGCACGGCTACAATCCACCACAATACAGGTTAATGGCATTTTACAGTTTATATTCCTAACACGGATGGGTAGAAAATAGATTTATATTTTGTTTCACGTCAAAAAATCACTAAAATTGACCATAAAGGATGATAGTTTCAATAAAAACACATGAAAATTTTTGTAAACAAACGTAACTCCAATTTGTGTGCCAACCAGTCGCCATATTGAAAAAATTTGACAGATCGTTGGATTGCCTAATTACCTACTGTCATAACCTGCTAGCTGGCAGGTTAGAGCAAATAAAACACTAGGTATGATTATTATTAATAATCATTTATTAGCACCACAACTATTATTAGTTAACATCACTAAATACTAGAAGGTTAACATCTTGGGCGTCACCCGGCAAGTGCAAACAGTGTAAACTACTACCGTGCCACCAACCTTGATATAACATGGTTGCCAAAACTATTTGCAACGTCTTAAATCTAAATATAACATGTGTTGCCCATCTTACATCCTTCCTCTCATAGATTAAGCCTTTTGGGGGCTTTAATAATGCGACCAGATCTAGTTTTTTTATCAGGTGATTGTGATTTATCTCTTTCTAAATTATTGAAACATTCTTTATTTTCTAAAACAGTTAAATTAAACTGGGTCTGGTCACTTGTTTGGTCAATTTCAGGTGGTGATAAAATCTTAATATCATTATCAGAAGAAGGCCTAAATTGATTTAAAGATTCTTTTAAATCGATACGATTGCGTCTTATTATGTCACCAGATTGACTTTCAACTAAATAAGACCGCGGTGTGGCATGTTCACTAAGAACTTTACCTGGCTCCCATTTCTTCTGAACATGATTAAATACAGTTACGTCAGTACCAGGTTTCAAGGGATTTAAATTTTTTACATTTTTATTATAATACTTATTGTATATGTTATGTCTACTTTTTAGTTTTTCCTGTACATTTTCCCACAACTTAGGTTTAAGCAATTCACTATTAATAAGTAATTTGGTCTTATAAATGCGGCTCATTAATAATTGGGAAGGGGAATAACCAATATGTTTTAAGGGTGAGTTACGGTATTGCAGCAATGCAATTTTTATATCTTCACCACCCTCTAAACATTTTTTAAAATACTCTTGCCTATACCTACGCCTTTTTTGGCAAGACCATTGGAACGCGGGTAATTTGGGCTTCAGGTGATGATTTTAAAATTCCACGCTTTGGCAAAATTCTTAAAGTTAAAGCTATCAAATGGAATATTGTCACATGTTACAATATCTGGTGAGCCAAAAACACAAAACACTTTCTTTAAAGCATTTATAACAGATTTTATTGATTTGTCTTTAATATGGCACAATTCAAGCCTAATGAATCAAAAATAACCAAATAACCATGTCCACCATAAGTAAAAATGTCTAGTCCTAATCTTTCCCATGGTCTTTCAGGGATTGGATACAAGAGTAGTGATTCTTTTGTTGTTTACGTGCATTTGACTCACAAATTTTACATGATTTATTAGTTTTCTCTATGTCATGATGAATACCTGGCCAGTAAAAATTTGACGCGCAAGCGCTTTGGACTTTTCAATACCAACATGGCCTTCGTGTAGTAATTTTAACATTTCAGATCGAAGGCTACTAGGTACTACAATTTTATCAGTAAAAAATAATAAACCATCGAATACAGTTAGGCCATCTTTAATTTTGTAAAAATGACAAACATACTCTGATATTTCATGTTTATTTTCCGGCCAACCATTAATACAAAAGTCAGTTACCAATTTTAGTTGAAGGTCACTTTGTGTTTTCTCTCTGAATTGTTTTCTATCATCAGACATCGGTATATTTTTTATTATTGCGTGAACGGCAAAATTAAATTCTTTATCGCTCTTTAAACCCGGCTTCGTTAAAAAGCTCTAGACAGTGTGTCAGCGATATAAAGATATTTTCCAGGTTTAAAAACAACGTTCAAATCGTAATTTAATAGTCTTAATCGCATTCTTTGTAAGCGCGGTGATAAACTAGCCAAATCTTTTTTAACCCTTAACTACTACCCACCCAATACTGTTACGCTATGACTCTCCACGGGTCAATATGACCCATAAATAGAAATTAAAAAAATAAAATGAAAACATATACATACAAACTTTTATTTATTTATTGTAAATACAAATATGTTTTTAGAAGTATAGAAGATACAAAAAGATGTCAAAAACATTTAGGGCACATGTTCTTGGCACATTGTTGACAGACTGGTATTTTGCATAAACTACAAAATGTGCTTGTTTTTCTATCCGTTTTGGGTGGACAGAATGCACACCTTTTCCTTTTGGATGCTGGCTGATGTTGTGGAATGACCCTTTCAGCTTCCTTGACAATCCCAAGTATATCGGCTGTCAAATCCCTTAGTTTGCGAGGTATTTTGTTGTTACAGATTCGCATCTTCATATGAGGTCCACATAAATCGCGTCCAAGTCTTTTCAGGAAGTTTAGTCGTGTAATTTCATTACCATGTGCAAATTGATACAAGACTCTACCGTTAACTCCAGATACGTTTAACATCATACAAAAAATCGCCATAGGCCATCGACGAGTTCTACGAGATGTAGAGTAGTTGGCACATTTTTGGTCTAGGGAATCTACACCGGCTTTTGTTTCATTATAGAATAAAACTATCTCGGGTTTTTTAGAGTTCTCTTCTACAAAGTTGTTATGATGTAGAGTGGATAACAATATTACCGACTTATTTTTTTGGTACATGAGATACGATGGTGTGAGTTGACGTAAATCCAAAAATCGATGAATCAACTTCACGATGTTTTGATGGTAAAAATTCGGGAGGAATAAATCTCTTATTTTTTTTCACTGTGCCAACATAAGTTAGTTTGCGTTGTAAAAGTTCATTGCTCAATTCCATAGATGAATACCAGTTGTCTCCTGTTATGTTTCTTCCAGTACCACTAATAGGTTCGATTAGGCGAAGTACGGTTTCGGTTGGTACTGAAAATTTACTTGAAGATGTTTTATTTTGTTTTCCACAATATATTTCAGAGTTGATCATGTAATGTGTCTTTGTATCTGCTAAAATCTGCACTTTTATGCCGTACTTCGCAGGTTTATTCGGGATGTACATCCTGAAACCGCATCGACCTCGGAAGGGTACTAACATTTCATCTACTGTTAGATTTTCTCCCGGCGTATAACATCGTTTGCAGTTTTCAACAAATTCATGATATATAGATGAAATCGCCGCCAACTTTTCTTCTTTTATTCTGTCTCTTCGACTATCTTGGTCATCAAACCTAAGACAACAAAGCAAAAAGGAGAAACGCGCTAAAGACATAGTACAGCGGAATATGTCTCTCCCTGTTCCATCAGTGGCCCAAAGAGATTGCAGATCTTCATGCCCCGATTTAAAACAACCCTGCAAATATAATAGTCCAAAAAATGCCTCCAATTCGACTTTGTTGGTTTCATGAATAAAAGTAGGAGAATACAACGATCTACTATTTCTTCGTTTTTTAAATTTTTTATATCGGCTGCACATGTCTCTTATTTTTGTGTTTGTATGTGTAACTATTTGTTCTATAATAGAATCAGTTATTATTAGCCTCCAAGATTCTAACGCTGATGCTGGAGGATTCTGACGAACTGAACCTTTTAATCCTGGAAGAACTTTCAAAATGTTTTCAGCTTTCTCTTTGCCTCTCCTCACTGGTGCTATTTTGGACCACTTAGTTCTATCCTTGCCATACAACGCTGATCTTTTTTCTGCCAATAATTGAGCTAATGGGATTCCCTCGCTTTCATCAGATGAATTTTCTGCAGAATTATCACTAGAATTGTTGTCAATTTCACTCTCTGATTCATGATCACTAAACACTTCAACGTCATTCTCTTCACTGTCGCTTTCGTCAGCCTTGGAAAAAATTTGACTGCATGCATTCAGTTTATCTTCTCTGTCAGTTTGGATGTCACTTGATGTAGAAGCTTCAGTAGAATTCTTATCGACGATTTTATTGTCGACATCTAACTCGAGATCTTCCCAAAAGTCCTCACATGCTACTATTTGTTCTAGCTCAGCTACAGATAGCGGATTAGCCATACTCTAAAAAAACAATCCTATTGATATTTATAACACACACTCGCAAAGACATACACAAAACAGCCATAATCGGTTATAAAACAAAATCCGTTCAAAAAACAATCACTTACCTTACTACTATCCACGGGTCAATTTGACCCACGTGCTTCGAAAAAACTGCCACAACATACACGAATGCACTTGTCTACAATACTGTTCATATAAACCGCCTGCAACTTGAAAATAGCTAGACGCGCGCTCTCCCCACTCTCTTTGGTAATGTGATCTGTTTAACGTGAGAAGCTCTATGGGTCAGTTTGACCCGAGGGTAGCGGTTAAGGGTTAAATATAGATTCAAGTGGTTTATGATTCGAGTTAATTTTAATATTTTTAAGACCATATATAAAGAAATGAAATTTTTGGACAGAAAACACAATTGCTTCTTTCTCAATTTGAGCGTATTTTTGCTCTGTACTGTTTAAACTGCGCGAAGCAAAAGCATTTGGATGCCCATCTTGAAGCAGGCAAGAACCAATGCCATCTTTAGATGCGTCAGTTTCAATTTCAATGTTTTTATTAGAATCAAAAAATTTTAGTACTGGTGCAGATGTCAATAAATGTTTAAGTTGAGAAAGAGAATTTTCGTGCTCATCAGACCATTCAAAAGAAACATCTTGTCTAGTTAGGTTTCGAAGTGGAGCGGTGACCTCGGACATGTTTGGCACAAATTTACCCAAATATTTGGTAATGCCTAGTAATATTAGTAATTCATTTTTATTACTAGGTGTTGGTAAATCTGTAATGGCTTTTATATAATTTTTATTAGGTTCAACACCTTGTTTTGAATAAATTTGCCCTAAAAACTTCACAGATTTTGATTTAAACTGTATTTTTGAGCTATTAAATTTATTATTATACTTAAGTGCTCTTTCAAGAACTAGTTGTAAATTTTTGTCATGTTCAAGCTCATTGCTCCCTGTAACAATTAAATCGTCAAAATAAACACCTACGCCATCAAGGTCTCCGAATATTTCAGAGTTCTTGCGTGTAAAAACTTCTGGCGCTGAACAAATGCCAAATGGTAATTTCAGAAATTGATACCTTCCAAAAGGTGTACCAAAAGTTGTAAAATCTGAACTTTCTTTATCTAATTTTACTTGGAAGTATCCATCTTTCATGTCAAGAACCGTGAAGTATTCTTTATCACACAATTATACAGCAATTTCTTCCGCAGTAGGTATTAAGAAATGTTCGCGCTGTATGGCTTGGTTAAGGTATTTGGGGTCTAAACATAGCCTTAGGTCGCCATTTTTGTTCTCTACAATTACTAATGGGTTCAGCCACTCAGTAGGTTTTTCTACTTTTTTAATAACACCTTGTTTATCAAGCTGTTCTAATTTTTGTTTTAATCTATCAAAAAGAGCTTTAGGAACCCTTCTGGGGGCTGAACATGCGGTATGGCGTTCTTTTTTATTGATATGTGATGGCTAGTGGGAAATTTACCCAATCCATCAAAAACAGACTCATATAAGTTAACAACATCATTTAACGTTTTAAAAACTACTTTTGACCCCTGACTAATACATGCTAAACGTTTTATTAAATTTAAAGATAAACAACCTGGTAACCCAAGTAAAGGTAGTTGGTTGTCTGCGTCAACAACAATAAAATCAACTAGAGATGATCATTTGTTGACTCTACATAACATACTAACTTCTCTTATAGGTTTAATTTTAAAATTATTATTACCATAAGAAACAAGAGTAATTTTGGTTTGTTTAATGTCACTGTCTAAATTTAAATTTTTAAGTACATGCAAGGGTAAAACACTTACTTCGGCTCCTGTGTCTAGCTTTAATTCTACCTGCTTTTCTCCTATAAAAACAATCTGCTTCCAAACTCGTTCTTGTCTGCTCACAGGTGCACTAAACTCACGCACTTTACCCACTTTATCATTTAATTTTTCACACTTTGAGTTGTTTAAACCCACCGAACTAGTTGTGTTTATCGAATCCACAAAAACTGCCCATCACTACTACTTGACTCATCACTACTATAATTGTCTTTTTCAATTTCATGCACTTTCCTTTTTCTTAGAAACTTTTATGGTATTTTCTTTTTCTTTCTCACTCTCATGACCAGCATCTCTCTTTGTACACACTGCTGCGAAGTGGTTTCTACCTTTGCATTTGGCACATGTTTTTCCGTAAGCTGGACATTTTAGTTTTTCTTGATGCTTATAACCACAATACCTGCATAATCTTCTATCATTTCGTTCAGTCTCTCTCTCTTTATTTCTTTTAACAGCGTTGACTGCTACTTCGTTCTGAAGGGCTCTAGCCTGGGATTTGCTTGCTTCAATTGATCGACATAATTCTATGGTTTTTGTTAGGGTCAACTTAGACTCCATTAAAAGCCTCTCTTGGGTCCCTTTGTCCCAAATGCCCATGACAATTCGATCTCTGATTATATCATCCGGGTCTTGGTAGCCAGTTGTTTTGATAGCTTTCCTGAGTTCGGTTAAAAAACCGTCAAATTGTTGCCCTTCTTGCTGCACAATACTATTAAATTTGAATCTTTCAAAGATTACATTTGCTTGAGGGGAACAGTAATTATCAAATTTTTGTTTGATTGACTCCAATTTCTTTTTTTCCGCTTCTGTATATGTAAAACTATTATGTAATTCAAGGCCATCATCCCCAATAAGGTTCAAAAGGCGGCTATTTGGGTCTCTTCAGGTTTTGATTTTAAATCAGTCGCTATCAAAAACACTTCAAATTTTTGCCAAAACCGTTTCCAAATATCGGCTACTTTACCGTCTAAAACAAGGGGTTCTGGTGGACGAAACAAGCTTTCCATTTTTATTTCTTGGTAATTTTCTAGAAACTTATTCTTTCTTCAACTTCTCTGTTGTGCAACTGGCGCACTATATTCAAGAATGTCCGGTATGCTACAAGCGCACTTAGTTTTGTTACTAGCCCGTACTATTTACCTGACACCATGTCATAACCTGCTAGCTGGCAGGTTAGAGCAAATAAAACACTAGGTAGCCAAAACTATTTGCAACCTCTTAAATCTAAATGTAACATGTGTTGCCTATCTTACACCTACTATTGTACTCTTATCCTTTCTTATGATTAAAACACAATTACACTTTGTAACCTTATTAATATGAAGGTTCAAGACTTACGTTTCGTAGTTTAAAAGATTACATCACCCGGGCGAAAAATCTAAATAGTTTGGAATCACTGCTTAGAAACTGTTTCTCGGCGCAGAAATCGTATCGGTATGCTGTGCATGCAATATTTGGTCTAGTTTGCTGGTTGTTTGATAGATGGCAGGAACTGGGTAGTATATAAAGACAGTATCCCGTTTTATCTAGTGTCCCATTTTATATAGATTTCTCCTATGTACTTAACAACATAATGACCTAAAACAAGCCACATCAGCTGGCTGCAAAATCCTTGTGGCGTTGAGATATAATGCAATTAATATTATTTATAGTTTTGTACATAACGTACTTATTTCATAGGTCCGGTGAGTTTTGTGACCATCCACAAATAGAATTACGGGTATTTTAACTTTATCCAAGTATTTGTGAAATATATTTGATGTATATTCATAGATGATCTCTGATTTCATTCAACCGTTGTCGCTTGTTCCAATCTCCCAATTATCTGAAACAGTATTTGCAATATTTACTGGAAGTCTTTTATAAGGGTAAATAATCATAGTAAGCATTATCATACTAGATGCGGAAAACGTAAACATTACAGTTAGGTTTGATTTTGCTGCCCCTTGATCTACTTTATATACATTTTCGCTCCTCGAGGGAGCCAATACTTTGTCCTCTTTAGGACAAAGAAGAAAGCATGTTTCGTTTTCATTAAATATTCTGGATAGATCTTCCAGTATATCTATGTATTGTTTTTCCTTTAAGTAATTTTTAATGTTGTTAAGCAACTTTTTATATCAGCTTCGGAAACATTGGCACTTGCTGACGTTACCTCTTCTGAAGTACATGCAACAAGGCAAGGATGTCTTTTTAACAATCCCTGGTACCAGGGATATAATTTTTAAATGAAGTTGGCCTAGGAGTTCTGTCTAAAAATGATTTTACAGCTGCTTGAACGTCATCTTTTTATTTATTTATTTATTTACAAATGTACACTACAGAATAAAAAATTCTAAATGGTACAAGCTAAAGTTAAAAAATTTAAAATTAACATATAAATAAACCGAAAACATGTAAATATAGCCTTAACTTGAACAATTAAACAATTAAAGAACATATAAAAACAAATTATGTAATATGACTATTTAGCATACGTCTAAGTTAAGATAAGTGTTATAATTATGCACCATTCGGTCAATAAACGCGCACTGTCCATAGTTAGTTCTATGTGTGTTTTCGAAGAACAACTGAGAATGCCTTGTACGTCTAGTTGGTACCAGAAAGGATATTAATCCCAGAAGTTCGCCGCTATCGATTAAACCATTAAAAAGTTTAAATAGAAAAAGTAAAAGAGCGTTGTTACGACGAACCTCCAGAGATTTAAAATCACTGAGTAAAAGTCTGGTTTCGTATGGAACATCTTGGTAAGGGAAATGGAATTTGAATAACAAATATTTAACAAATTTGTTTTGAACCCTTTCAAGTCTAATAATATGACATCTGTAGCGGGGTGTCCAAATGACCGAACAAGACGCTGCGAACCAGACAATTATATAAACACGTAAGCGCCTTTGTATCGTTTATATGCCTTGTGACCGTTTTTAGGAGCATTTTGAGGCTCTTTGAGATGATATTATCCACATGCATATTGAAGTTTAGATACTATCGAAGAGTACACCAAGATCATTGAAGTGGGTCACTTTTTCTATGTTATCGGTTTTAATGAAATATGTTACATTGACAGGATTGTGACATTTATAGAAGCTAATAGTTTTACATTTGGACACGTCAATATTTAAGTAATTCAAATCGCACCACTGAACAAATCGATCAAGATCGTATTGCAAACCATTGAACGAAGGACGGACAACATTATAAAACTTAATATCATCTGCATACAGGAGAAAATTGGACGTTTAAAACATGATATAACGTCGTTGATAAATAACAGAAACAGAACGGGGCCGATGTGGGAGCCCTGTGGCACACCTGACGTCACAGACACTTCATCCGAGACATTTTTCGTGGAAACCCTGTTTTGTATTTTTCAAGTATCTAATTTTTCAACAAACTTTCTTTCTCATCGTTAAATACAGTGAATATCGGTTATAGCGACATTGAAGGGACCGGTAAATTGCGGTCGCTATAGCCGATCGGCGCTATAGATAAAAAAGACTAAAAATTCAGAAAGATGTGTGTTTTATATTGTTATTGTAAAAAAATGTCCTTAGACATATTGAAAAATGTTTTTATTACATACATACTTATATAATTATGTACATATTGTATACATGACATACATAATAAACGTTAAACATAAATCGGAACGACCTAATAACAAAATATGTAAATGTAAATTAAAAACTAAACTTTATTAAAAAAATCAGTCAGTAAAGATTGCTTCTTCTTTGAATTTAAGAACGAGATTATCAATCATGTTTTCTAGGTGCGATAAAGTAGGATTTACAATTTCCTCCTTATCATTATTGAAAACAAAGAAACTTCTTACTGTTTTAATTGCGGAATAAGCTTCTGTTATGGTTGGTGGTTGATATTCACCAGCTTGAGCCTCTTCTTCATCACTGTTATCACGCTCTTGCGGTTCCCCTGAGGGTTCTTCTAAAATTTCTGTGTCAGTCCACTCTTCTGCGGTTGCCACAACATCATCAATTTCTACAAAATGGTTCCAGCTGTCTGGGGTAGCTAAATCAGCAATTGGTAAGTCACGAGCCCATTCTGCTAGTGAAGGCTCTTTTTGCTGCTGAAGTTTAAGCCATTCTGAAAGTGGGATATTATCCTCCTCATCAGAATCGTCTTCTTCTAGCTGCTGAGAGGTAAATCCGGCGTGGCGAAAACAATTGGAAATTGTCTTTTGTGAAACACGGTTCCAAGCCTCTGACACATAAAGAATGGCTTCTAAAACGTTTAGTTTGTAAAGGCTATTAGAGGTCTCATATTCTTCTAGGACTTTCGTTAGCTGTAATTTTCTGAATTCGGTTTTCAAACTTTTGATAACCCGTTGATCCATTGGTTGTAACACTGAAGTTGTATTTGCCGGTAGAAAAACAAGTTTTATAGCATTCAAATCGGTTAGCTTTGGATGAGCTTTACAGTTGTCCAGTAGCAAAAGCATTTTTTTGTTTTGTTTAACCAATTTACTGTCCCACTTTCTTATTATCTTTTCAAACAACGAAGCAATCATCCAGGCTTTTTGATTATTTTCGTAATCAACTGGTAAGGATTTTACATTTTTGAAATATCTTGGCGATCTGGTTTTGCCAATAACCAAAAGTTTAATTTTTCGGTTCCCGTCATATTAGCTGCAACCAAGACTGTTAACCTATCCTTCGACATTTTCCCTCCAATGCATTTTTCACCCTTAAATTTCATGGTTTTATTTGGCATCATGGAGAAAAACAAACCCGTCTCATCCGCATTGAATATCTCTTCATCTTTGTACCCCCTCCTTAAATTGGGCCACACATTGTTCAACCAATCTTCAGAAACCCCTGGTGGTACACTTGATTCTTCCCCACTAACTGTTCCACTAACAATATTGTGTCTTTTCTGAAAGCGCTGGATCCATCCTTTTGAACAGGTAAAATCTTCAATTTTAAGCTGCCTTGCAAAATCGTTAGCTTTTTCCATTAAAATGGGACCTGTCAATATTGCGTTTTGACTTCTCTTTGCTTTAAACCACTTTAACATGGCCTTATCCACTTGTGATTCATTGCAAGATCTCATTTTTTCATGGTCAACAATGTCTCCCCACTGTCAAATGCTTCATGGATCTTTTGTCGATTTTTCCATATGGTTGAAATTGTTGAATGGTCTACCTGAAAACCAAAGCTTCCCTTAATAAATAAGTAAAAAAATAGAGTAATAAAAAAACGAAAGAAAGATAGGTTTATCCCTTTGAGAGCTACCTCAGACACCTTATTTTTTGGTTGGGAGAATAAAAGTAAGTGAATGAGTAAAAATTAAAAAAACATTTATTGAGATTTCGCTAGACGCTCGACTATTGTGATCCTTGTTTCTTTCTGTTGTCAGGAATCGAACAAGGATAACACTAATCGCTAGAAGCAAGACGACTGTGAGTTGCCCGAGGCTAAATTTTGACCTTAACCTAAAACATATCCATGTACTTACATTGTACTCTTTAGCAATATTATTATTAGATTCTCCATTCTCCAAACGCCATATTATGTGCGCTTTCTCCTCCACTGTAAAAGCTTTTCGTTTAGACATCTCTAGTAATTACTTAAAAGTAAGTAAACAAACCGCACATATCAACTCAATCTCTTCATAACAAATAAACACATTTTAGGTTCTACGATTTCGGTGATTTACCGGGCATTTAGGGGAACCCCCAAACATCGGCGCACGACTGAGCAAAAAGCGGCTACTTTTCGTCGTTATAACCGATATAAGTGGTAAATTTCGGCTCAAAAGTGAGTCGCTATATCAGTTCGTCGTTATATGCAATATCGTAATAGACAACACCTCTTCAATGCTATTAACATAGAAATCTTGCCGGGACCTAAATTTTCCGTCGCTATAGCCGATATGTCGTTATATCCGATGTCGGTATAACCGATATTCACTGTATGTAAGTAGCAGGTCCATGGTCCATTTTTTTAATTTATCACTAAGACAAAATTGTAATGTTTGTCGAGGAACTCCATATTTTCGTGCAGCTTTTGTATACTTTCTTCAGTAGGGTAAATGCTACACTTATTGGCCTCTTAAGAGCACTGACCTATAAAACAGTGTTTTGCACCGAATATAATGAAAAACAACCTAATTTTTATTAAAAATATATTTTAACCATTTGTTTTCTTGAGTAAATTAGAACTATATTTTGATTATTGAACTTTAAATATTTTTAAATAATTGTTTAGGTAAAGGATGCTAAGACACCTTGATCCAATTATTGGCCAGACATGTCACAGTTATTGGCCTCTATCCTAAGCATGAATAAAGCCAGGACACTTCATTTCCAACATTTTATTACAAAAATTAAATGAGAATAAGTGAAAGACTTTTACTCCTTTTTTAAAATGGTCAATCTGTTCAGAACTCTGCATATTTTCTTTTTGCAAAAAACTAGCACCAACAGAATCAGCGTTAGTCGGATGAAAGTATAAGGGGTTACGATCTGGTGACTGAAGTGGTATGCTTGTGGTACTCCAAAAACCTAATTTTGCAGGAGACACATTTGAAGTTTTTAAATGATGTATTAACGTTATAACTACTTTGTTTACTAGGGAATTCCTATGAATTTGGTGTGATAATATTCTTTAGTAGTGCATTTTATAAGAACCTAAAGCTTTTAAAAATTATTTGTTAATTTTTCTCCAAAACGGACGGCGATGGGCGGCAGTGCCACCCTGGTGTAAACAAGGCAGAGTGGATACCCATCATCGGCGTTTTATTAGCAGCGATCCCTTGCTTCACATTTAGAAGAGAGAGACCGACGCTGTCCATGGTTTGACCTGTGCACTTATACAAAGCCTGTACATCTCCATCCACTATGTCGTCCCCCACTACAGCGGGGGAGATTATGGTGGCCTCTCCCCAATCGTAAGTCATCAATCGGTAAGGACGGAACGTGTGCAACTCCTCTATATAAGGGAGCACTGGACCTGGTTCGACATTATTGGGATAAGCCTTAGTCCTCGGAGCCCAATCGATGTTTTGGGTATGAATATCCTGTACAGCAGGACGCAGGTATTGCACAATGGCATTTAGTCCGAACAACCCATAAGGAACATACATGTATGGATATTCACCTTCAGCAGTTGAGATGTATTGCTTACTGCCCTTCCAAGCGTACCATCCTCTGTTAGCACCCACTAGTTTCATCTCCTCCTGGAAATTGACCTGAACTGGAGGTGAAAATATTCCCCATTCTATAGGACGAATGGAGAGAAAGTTGTCAACAACCAATGGGTTAAAGAAAGAAGGAGTACATGCAGGAGGCTGATTTGAGAATGACTGATTGGCCGCGGGATATGATCCCGGAGGCCCCAACCATTGCTGGCCTCTACTGGTGTGGTGTGCTACTTTAATGCCGAGATATAGGTTGAAGCCATTCCGGGCAAATGTGTAGATAGGTGGTTCAGAGCATTCAATAGCAGGCTGATTGGTACTGGCCTGCATGTGTACTAAAACCGCAGCAGCCTCGTGGGAAAGGGCGACATCGTCTTGAAACCACTGAACTAATATCTGCGACGTAATGTTGAAATCATGAAGATAGGCACTGACGAATGTACCATACAGGGCGGTGAACAGTAATAAGCCATTTACTCGCCGGTCAGGGATCGTCTGCAAATATGCCAATGCTTCAGAACGTGCCTCGACGGGTTTATCAATATATAGTCGAAGCCCTCGGTACATCGGATTGTAGTCTGTGGGAGGGGGAAGGAACCTAGTGGTAACAGTATAACTGGGGAAGATGGGGTGGTGTAGGTTATTGCCTACTTCTTGATTATACCTGAGTCCAATATGCTCGGATATCCAATACACTGCCCGTTGTAAATCATCCATCTCATTTTGATGGTTAGCTAGCCGCTGCGCAAAAGTATATATGCGGACCGGGCTAACCAGAGCAGCCATAGGGGCTGCAGGGGCAGGACCATGATTCATAATATGGATAGGGATAGCAGGCCAAGACAATAATGCACAGTGGGGAATACCCGCTGCAGCCTGCGTGGTTACTCTCATACCTGGCTTGGCTAGCCAATATACTAGCTGCAAGTCGTTGAGGTCGTAATCATGCCTATCAACCATTACAATACGCCTTGTCTCAATGGCATTGGCGAGTGCTGTATAGTCAAATTGGGCGTTATCTAAATTATGGAATTGGGGATCATCTCCGGCTGGGAAAGGAATGATCTCAGCTGCATCCCCGGTAACGTTGCAAATCTCAAGAACTGCTGCAAACCACAACAACTTGGCATACATGCTAAAATTGTCATTGACTTGATTACTGCACTCAACGTATGGTGACAGTAACCTGGCCACTTGGGGTCCAGCGAATTGGAAATACGGCTGGATTGCTGCAGCAACAGTTCGTTCATTTATAACACCTCCGTTCTTAAAAGGAGCTAAGTCCTCAGGAGGCACTTCGCCAACTGGGTAGTTTACAGCCCAATTGACGGTGGCAACGTCAACCTCTAGTAGAGGGGTCTTAGGGCGGGAGGAAATCGTCGCAAAATGATGTCAGCTATGGGCTGAGCAATTTCAATGCCACCTCCTGCCACATTTGGATTGATGTTGGACAATAGTTGTATTCCTCCGTTGGCAACTACTCTGTGCCCGCCAAAATCAAAGTAGCGAGCAGCCATTAATCGGTAGAAATCACCAACAGCGGATACAACAGGTGCGGACTCGACTAGCAACGCATTCTGAGTTAATGACCCTTCGATGGAATGATCACCAATTCTATATCGCCACTGACGAGTAGAGACATATCGGGATCCACCCCGGTATACTGGGATGTATTTTTCCTTCAGACTAGACACAGAGTCCGCGTCGGTAGGTTGGGTGGACGTAGGGGGAGTGTCAGGAAGAGAAACCTCTTCCAGAATATCCACCAATTGGTGGAGATGACCCAAAGTGGTATCCCCCTTTGAAACCACGGTGGGCCGGATGCCATGTGACGTGTGTAAGCATGGCAAGTAATTGACAGATACGTTGTCAGCGCTAAACCTAAGATGTTCGTCGGGAGCACAAATGCTACTCTCCGATGCGAACTGGGCCCTACGGGCAACACAACCTAAATCTAAGTGACTTAAACTATAATTAGAACTAACATATTTTACCATTCAAAAAAAAAAAAAAAAATTATCGAACTTGACAAGTCCAATAAACAAATATTATAACTGGACTTGAAATATTTTAAAATAATATTATTGTTTAATATATTTACCTCGATACTAAAAGAGTAAGTTACTAAAATCAAAACGTTTATTTTTGCACCTTAAAAATAAAAAAAGACACTTAACAATTTTTGCTGAATATATTCAATAGGTGAGTATTAACAATAAGATAAGAATAGTGGCGTTTAAATAAGAACATAGAAATAACGATTTCTTTTTAATATTAGCACTTATAAGAACAACACTGTAGCTTTAACAGGTACATTGTTTCAAAATTACTTTGGCAACTTTATACGAACTACATAAAATCTGCCTACGCACTACGACTTAAACCGAGAACCTAATCTTCTGATTCGTTTAAACCATGTTGTAAATTTTTATAAATATCGTGAAATCTGGTAGGTACCCACTGAAGCAGTTTCTGGAGGTGACTATATTTTTTGGTCGATATTGGCTTGAGTCCAGTTCTTACTGCTGAAGTACTTTCTGTATCTGCAATGGTATTTAAACGTCTTGTCTTTCTATTTAAATCAAAAATTTTTCTTCGTCAAAATTGGTTTTGTAAAACAGTATTTGGACTGAATTTAAAATAAAAAAATCCATTCCATTTTCAGATTTTTTGTTTGCAACATAAGGTGCTTCCATCCCTCATATAATTGTTTAAAATTTTTAAAATCGACATCTTCCATATTAACAACATTTAACTTTTTCTTTAAACCGCACAAGCGAACCATTTGCTGTCAGTTCCAGGGAGTCATTATTTCAAACTGTGGTATTTTTTTCTCTCTCTTTCAATCACTGCATGGTCTCCATCTGCTTCGAGATGGGTGTGACCCCTTGCAAGATATTTGTGACTAATTATTTTAATATTGGGTTTGAGATGTAGTATCCAAAAATAGCTCATAACCATGATTAAGTTACGATTCTGACTAGGGCAATTATCAGACCATATTGTGACTTCTTGAGTCTGATCAGTTATATTTTCGATAGCCCATTTGGCAAGACAAAAAGCCACCTTATTGCTTCCTCTTCCGGATATACTTTCGTCCCACATTAGACAAAATGCATTTCAGGAGTTAAGTCATGGATTGTTAAATTGTACGTCCATAGCTTTAACGAGTAAAAACTTTGGCTGTTATGTAGGTCCGGAGTTGGAAGGCACTTTTGGAGATCGATCATCACAACTTTTTCAGTATAGTTTAACCTAGCTCTTATTTTATCTGTCTTCTTTAGGCTACATCTATTTCTTGCATCTTTTAAATAGTCTTCATAATTGGCTTGAAATATTTGTCTTTGTTCTATACCCGCCTTTCGTAGTTGAAATTTAAATGTGTCGCAAATATCACACGTGTCAGTGTTAGGGCTCTCAAATGCATAATTAAATTCATAGTTAAATATTTCTGCGTAAAGCCATTCTTCTGCTATATTATCTATTTTCAGATTTTTACAGTCCTCTTAAAAGAGCATACATTCGTAAAATATTTGGGTGATTGCCCAAGTATTTCCGGGTTGTTTTTTCTCGACTGTAATGTGACTGATGAACGGAAAATTTTGAAATATGATCTTTTACATTATTTCGCACCTCTTCCGGTATTTTGTTTATGGTGCTTACCCCTTCTGTCTGGTGTCAGTATTCCGCCTTCTTTTTTCTTTGAAACAGCGGTATCGACTGACTGATGGGAAATACTTAGAGTATTTAAGAAGTATGTTTTGCAGACAACTAGTTTTGAACCGTTCACTTTAAAATGATATTTGTTCATGTGCTTTCTTCGACCGCTTCTCTGTCCTGTCCTTTCCCGCACTCTTTGTATTGGTACTTGTTCA
The DNA here is from genome assembly GCA_014170235.1 of Listronotus bonariensis. NCBI lineage: Eukaryota > Metazoa > Arthropoda > Insecta > Coleoptera > Curculionidae > Listronotus > Listronotus bonariensis. Next base: position 33,691 of record JACEGR010006296.1, read on the forward strand.
ACATGCGACGCAATGAACTGTCTTCTGGTTTCAAAATTTCTTTTGGAATTCCAAAACTCGATATGGATATTCTGCCTTTTTTGTTCATAAATTTTTGTTTTGCATTTCAGTTCACAACTATCACCGCATGGAAGTTTTATTGCCTTCGCCTTAACAAGTCTGTTGCTTTTTGTGACATATTCAAGTCCAGCATGCTTTGCAGTTTTCTTCGCATTTTTCTTCCAAAGCTCGGGGTTAATACACCTTTTTCTTTCCTTTCGTTGATTGCTCCTTTTCTCTCCATTAGAATCAGATGTACTTTGAGACTCATCATTTTCTCAGCTACGTCATCATCACTGTCAAAATCCATTAGAGTTTGGTCAATTTGGGAAGTGTCGCGTGAAGATCCTTGGACGGGATGGTCAGCAGTAACATGTGAGTTTTCTCTTAACGTAGACAAAGCCTCATTAGGATCATTTTTTGAAGTATGCCCAATTATTTCTTTTCTATTGCCAATACCATCGTTTAAAATTTCCTCGGATACGTCTGGGGATTTACAAAAATTTGACGAACAGATGTAGATGGTAACTTTTTAGAAACTTGACGAATTGAAGAAACCTCATTAGGCATCAATCTTATAGAGGTTTGAACGTACTTGGAATGAAAATTATCCTCGGGGGTGGATGATTGAATGATTTTTACGTAGTTCCTAGATTTTGGCTATTTTTGTGGTCCAAAGCTAAAACAAAAAGGAATTATTGAAGATATATAATAATAGCTCGTATAAATGAACATCATTAGGTCTATTTAAAATTTTAATTTGTTAACACTTTTTATTCAAGAAAACACAATACATAAAATTGCTGATTTGTCCCTACTTAAAAATGCCAAGTCCTTTCTTGAGGTAGTATTTAAATACTCTAAGTCCACCCCAATACAGGGTGTCCGGAAAATACCTGTACAACGTTTGATGACAGACTCCGGACGTCAAAATAAGTCGATTTGAGTGAACTTACCTATGTCCAAAAGTTGATAATAACCAAGATACAGTGACGTTAAAATTTTTAAAAAAGTCTGTTTCTTTTAAATATCTTAGGAACCCTTTACCCAGATTTTAATAAAATTTGGGACACTTATTTAATTTAATAAGGCGCTTAAAAAAACTTTTCCTAGATTAGTATTATTAGGTCCAGTGGCGTCTCAGTGGGCACCACAACCCATATTAAGAAAAAAATACGCCACTGACTTTTTATGAGGTTTTTATACATTTTATAAATTCAGCAATAAAAGGTGCAACTTTTTAGTCTCTTGTATTTTCTTCATATCTCGCTTCGTTTTCGAAAAAAGACATTGAAACCTTATCTAAAAAGTAGCCCTAAACAGCATAAAATAATATACAAAATTAAAAAATTAACAATTTTGACCTTAGTAAATAGGGAAAATGGCAATTTTCGATTAATTCAACAAATATTTATTTTAAGGCAAATCATTGTTTTATTTTTATTTTTGCTTTTTACGTCATATTGCTTATGGGTACTTTTTAGAAAAAATTAAAGTACCTTTAATATTTCTTCTTTAAAACGAAGCCTGATACAAAGAAAACACAAGGAACCAAAAAGTAAAATAATTAATTGTTTAATCAGAAAAAATAATAAAACTTCATAAAAAGTCACCCACATAGTAAAATATTATACTAAGCATGTGCTAAGCATATTCTTTATATTATTATATATATAATAAATCAGATAGTATATCCTAAGCATGTACTTAATATAGGTTGTATATATGCTGGGAATATGCTATGTATATTTTTTTGGCCACAAATAGGATGTGCTTTGTATATGCTTAAAGTATATGCTGAGAATATGTGAGAATATACTTAGAATATAATAAAAATATTTGGTAAAAGCGCTTAAATTTGACCTTTGTCAGCATTTTTTTATGTGAAAAAACAATCAACTTTGATGCCAATTTTTTATAGCCCTGCGAGTAACGAAAACTTGCGGCTATAAAAATTGGCACCAAGGTAGGTTTTCTCAAATAAAAAAATGCACAATATTTAATAAAATATTCGCAAAACTGAGAAATATATTTTGTTAACGGCACTACCACCTCAGATTTAGCGACTTTTGAATGTGTTTTTACAAGAGTGTCTTTGTTTGCATGTTACCAATAAGGTCTCCCAAATAACGACTCTACTATGAAATTTATAATACTTAACTAGTACATAGAAACATTTTTAACTTTTTATTGTTAAAATGTACTGTCTTTGTTTAATTTTTATTTGTTATACTATTTATTGTTGTACTTTACAGTTGTTTTCCATTTTGTTCACTAAAAAAAACACCAAATGTGTAAGAAACATTAATTGTATTACATATATAAGTATAACGTATAAGTACCCAGATTACAAAAAAAAAATTAACGGCTTCAGCGGTGGGATTGTTTATCATTTTCAGAGGACCTAAAAATTTAAATATAATATAAGGGTAATTTTTTTACATTGGATAAATAAAACAACTAGATTTTAACCACATTAATCTAAAAGAATTATACTGTCTACTACCTACAATATTAAAACTTAATATTATTACTATATGAAAAAGCTTTGTACTTGACCAAGCAGTATATTTAATTTTTATTGCAAAGTTGCAAAGTGGTTTTTATTTATTGTCAAAGGAAATAAAAGTTAAGAAAAAAATAGCTTACTGTTTTTTTCTTTGTTCATTATCACTCTTTCTTTTGCTTTTGCAAGCCATCTCTTAATTTCGTTGATTATTTCGTCCTCACAAGAATTTTCCGTTCTCTTGTTATATCGGACAGCTTCTTGAATAGAATTATTTAGAATATTAATATTTTATGTTTATTCATAATCTACCAAGCACCTAGTTTTGTGAAGCACCGTGTATATTTAAAAATACTTTTAGAAAATGCTCCATGGCCTATTAACAATTAAATATTTTTTTATTCTTATATCTTTTATTTAGGCTGCACAGAAGCAAGACGCACACTTGCAGGAGCCTGAATATTTTTTTTTATTTAACAGCAAGCACATTAACCATTTAATTTAAAAAGTGATAGTAAAAATTTCCAGACTAAGGAGGAAAGTAATTTTAATCATCCCTCCAGTTTATTTTATCTGAACATTTAAATTTTTGTTATTTCTAAACTCCATTCAAATTTTCAAGAGTGTCTCACTGGCGTTAGACTATTGCTGTAGATGTATGTTTAGGAATAAATTTATGTACAAACTATAGAAAAGGAAATCCCATACTAGTAACACTTACCAATAACGAGCCTTGACAAACTAATGTTAATAAATTTTCTTTTGCCTTTTCTACCCTCCCAACTGTACTTTTGAGCAAAGTCGTTGCTAATAATTTTGTACATAATTTTGCGGGTAATTTCAGTTACCATGCTCCCTCCCATTCTACTCAGTTCTCTTGCCTGCAAAATAGAGATGTTGATTTCCGTTACTTTTGAATACTCGTTACTATTCGTTACTCGACTACTAAGTAATCATTTAATATATTCGTTACTATCGTTATTTTGATTACTGATTACTGTAATTGTATTCAATTAAATCACAATTAGTGCAACTGCAAAATTCCCGGACGGTCGTTAATTCAGATCATTTACTTGTAAATTTTTGTTCTTGATATTCTGGAAATATTTACTTGAAATTTTCAAAATGCGGTCCAAAATTTAAAATAAATAAAGTTAGGAATTACGTAGAAACTGTTCTGTGTACGTACAGTTAGTACAGTATATAATGTCTACATAGTACTTAGTACCTACATACATAAATACATACTTAAAATCTAAAAGTAAATAAAAAACTATTGAGACAAAAATAAAAAATATATTCTGTATGTTATGTAGATTCAGATTATAGATACTACATACATTACTACATATTTAAAAAACATATCTTAAATTAATTTATAAATCTTGGTTATAATGTAAAAAAGGATAATTTTAACATTTTCTCCTTTCAATCGACTCCTTCGTTCTGAGATCAGCTGTCCAGCTTTTGAAAATATTCGTTCAGAGGGTACCGAAGTTGCTACTATGCATAAATACTGTTGAGCCAATTTGGATAGATGCGGGTATATTGCTGCCCTAGCTTTCCACTATTCCAACGGATATTCTTTCCTACTTATTAAGTCTTCTGCTAGATAAGAACGCACCTCTAGTACTGCCGCTGCCTTTGGATCAATTTCTTTTCGAGATTTGCAGATTTTATCGAACTCAGTCCAAACTAAATTCTCCTCTTCTTCTTGATCCTTTAAGCTTTCACAATCTGCAGTGTTACCATCGTCGTTACTCTTGGTATTATCATTATGGCGACGTTCTACGCTTATCATTCGAGCTACATCCGTTTCTAGCCGGTCTTTTGCCATATTAAAAGTTTGATCAGAACTGAACACTTTAGATTTAAATCTAGGATCTAACATAGAACACTTTGCCATTAAATTATTAGTTTCGACAGTCGAAAACCTTTCAGATATTTCTTTTTCATAATGGATTATTAACGCATTTGCCCCTGGATTTGTTATTATTTGCTTAAACTTTACCATTGCCGACTTCAAACCTTTGACAATTACGATTACTTTTGATAGTGTAACATTTTTTTCTGCGCTCATTTCCGTTGTTATCTGCCCAAATGGTTTTAAAATTAAACAAATGTCTTCAAGCAGCTGCCATTCTTCTTCTGACAAATTCTGAACAGGATTATTTAATATTTCCAAAATAGCTACGAGTGGCTCTCGAACCTTTAAAAATCTTTCAAACACGAAATACGTAGAGTTCCATCTCGTTATAACGTCGTTTATTAATTTTAAAGGAGTGGAACCTTCATTCGACATTTGTCTTTGAATTTCAAGAAATTTGTTGTTCGTCTTTGTACTTCTGTGGAAATGTTCCACTATCGTTTTAACCTTTTTGCGAAATGGTTTAATATCTGAGATTTCCAATCCGCTTTGCACAACTAAATTTAGAGTATGCGCAAAACATCCTATATGACCCCAACCTGTTAATCTCACACCTGCTCTAACATTTGCAGCGTTATCTGTCGTAACCGAAAAAACTTTCTCTGAAATACCCCATTCTTCTGCAATCCTATATAATTCTAATTGTAAATGTTGAGCAGTATGACTTTCATTATAGTTTCCGCATTCTAATAAGCAAGAATGTAAATTCCACTCAGGGGTTATAAAATGAGCGGTATAACAAATATAACTCATTTGACTATGTTGAGCAGTCCATCCGTCTGTAGTTAGAGCAACTAAATCAGCTTTTGAAATCAAATTTTTCAATTTTTCTTTTTTTTTTGTTGATACTTTTGCGGCAAGAATGAATTAGTAAACGTAAAGCGGCTCGGTATGACATAGGAAGGTTCCAGACCCCCAATTAGTTCTCTAAAACCCCTATCTTCAACGATTGATAAAGGCTGTAAGTCTTTTACTATCATGTTTATAATTAAATTATTAATTTTTTGTTGCCTAGGTAAAGAAATCGGCCTTACTACATGACTTAAAATTGAGGTTTGTATTTGCGACTGACCTTTTTTTTCTTTTGAGGGATGTTTGACTCGTGCCACCTTCAATCCTAGTACTAGTGCCACTTAATATTGAGGCAGTTTCAGTTTGTCCACAAATCGATTTCGATATAGTTGAAGCTGAAGCGCTGGCGTGGTCTTCATTTGCGCTCTCATTAGAGTCACTGGTGTTAGAAGTTGAAAACCGTCTTCGACCAGAAAAAGTCGTCGAAGTGGATTCAATTCCCCCTAAAAACCAAGAAAGTTCAAATTTTGCATAACTTAAGCCTTAGAAAACAGCTTGTAAATACATGTTATTGGATTAAAGTGGTAGGTACTAGTGTAGTTTTACCTTCAATTTTTTTTCCTTGTCGAGGCTCGGGATTAAGGTGGTTTGCCAGTTTTACTCAAAAAAGTGTGATGTTTTGACTTTAGATTTTTCATTAAATTTGAGGTTGAACCTCCTTTATATGAATATTTTGACTCACAAATATTGCATTTGGCTGATACCGATGATAAACTTGAAAAATGAAGCCAAATTTCACTCCGTTTTGATTCCATTTCAACCTAAAAATATTTTAAAACACAAATTAAATCAGAAGCAGAAATTCCACATTTCATTTTTCTTCTGAGAAGTTCGGTATAAAATTCTATATTATTTTGGCTTATTTTTAAAAACCGCTTTATACCTATTTATGTAAGTATACCAACATTACCAATCTACATATCAAATAAAATTATTCGTCTTACCTTGTGTTATGCTATATGGTCACTTAAATTTCACAAGCTAAATAATATTAAACTCTAATAATAATTAATAATTTTACAAGGGACAAAAAATAAACATGCATCAACGCGTCGTATCGCCAGGGATCAAAGATAAAGAAAGAAAACAAAATATTGCGTCGTCCGACATCGGTATCTCATCTCTGAACTGAGAGAAAAACGTACTTCGGGGAATCACATATTTAAAATGCAAGCATTGCAAACCGACATTACCGACCGGCTGCAAGCATTTAAACAAACAACGTTGCCAGATTCAGATTGTCACGTCCTACTTCTTCTTTATTGTTACCTTTTACAAATACAATTTAAACGCGTTAGTTTAGTTACAATAGTTACTTAAGTTATCATAGTTACTCCCTGATTTTGGATTACCGACTTACTATTACTGATGAATACTAAAATACTCGAAGAAATCAAAGTACCGAAAGTAATCATTTAATTTTCGGATCAATATTCGTTACTGCATTATTTGTCGAGTAACGAGTACTCGAGTAACGAATAGTTACTTTTTCAACATCACTACTGCAAAAATATTAATTTTTATAAGGTAAACAAATAAATGCACTATTTAATAATTTTTTACAGCTTACCAATTTTTTAAATTCGTGTTATCGCCTAGAAATTGCTCAATTTGAGCTAAGTTATCATCATCAATGACTGAACTCCAATCCAGTGAAAGGTGTCTCCTCCTCATCCATTTTTGCTCGGTAATTTTCTAAATGACCATTTATGGCTTCAAAATTTTCGTCATGTCTACTTAATTTAGCCATAATAATATTTAATTTCGTTAAAAGTTGATGCTTGAATTCTAAAAAAATATAAAAATCCAGATAAGTTTATAACCAGCTAAAGTTATTAAGCGGTTCGTCGGTGCGCGTCTCACATCTGATATGTGACATGCTTATCCTGTGGCACAAATCAGGTTTGGCAATCGCACCGACATTATGTTATTTAGCACAAAAGAAAAACTGGATAAATAATTGTATACACAGAAGTTTTGATGATCTTACATTGTTCACTTTAACTGTAAGTAAATATAAATTACCATAATCCTCCGCAATCGTATTGAGGGTTTCCAATTTTCCTGTTCTGGAATTTCCCAATACTTGTACTGGAGTTAATATTGCAGCTCACGTTCCCTAATTAACGGGTGAACTAGAAAGCGCGTAGATCGCCTATTTCGTAGAACGCCTAATATGTCAGGTTTGAAATATGATTTTTTTTTAAATTATTTTTTTAAGTTTATTTCATTAAGTTTGATTAATTTATATTTTTTTTATTAAGTTTGATCAATTTTAGTCCTAAACAAAATTTGCCTAAAACGAACGGTTACCGAGATAATTTTGCTAGGTTTTTCCAAGGTCATTTTTCCGATTGAGGTCTAGCTCAAAAATGTTTTTGTTTAAGATGCTGTCGAATGCGTACGACTAACTTTGTCTCGAATTCGGTCTATACCCAGGTCACCTTCGCCTATTTCGTAGAACGCCTAATATGTCAGGTTTGATATATGATTTTTTTTTAATTATTTTTTAAAGTTTTTTTCATTAAGTTTGATTAATTTATATTTTTTTTATTAAGTTTGATTAATTTATAGTTCGTGAAAGTTTATTACAAACTTTTTATATTAATTTTGATTGAGTTTGTGGTGCGAGGCCTTCGGCCTTGCACAATTTTACCCTTGTATGATTTTTTTTACACCAAAATATTTCTTATTGGTATTATACGACTTTTTTGAATTAATTTCCATTGATATTATGGTGCGAGGCCTTTGGCCATGCACAATTTTTTTCTTGTATTATTTTTTTACACTAAAAATTTCGTATAAATTTTATACAAAATTTTTTACACTTAAAAATTTCGTATAAGTTTTATACAACCTTCTTGGATTAATTTTAGATTGATAAAGTGGTGCGAGGCCTTCGGCCACGCACAATTTTACCCTTGTATGGTTTTTTTACACCTAAATATTTCTTATAGGTATTATATGACTTTTTGAATTAATTTTGAATAATATTATGGTGCGAGGCCTTTGGCCATGCACAATTTTTTTCTTGTAATATTGTTTTTCAACACTAAAAAATTTCGTATAAGTTTTATACAACCTTCTTGAATCAAAATTAGATTGATAAAGTGGTGCGAGGCCTTCGGCCACGCACAATTTTACCCTTGTATGATTTTTTTACACCTAAATATTTCTTATAGGTATTATATGACTTTTTGAATTAATTTTGATTGATATTATGGTGCGAGGCCTTTGGCCATGCACAATTTTTTCTTGTAATATTTTTTTCAACACTAAAAAATTTCGTATAAGTTTTATACAACCTTCTTGAATCAAAATTAGATTGATAATATAATAATAAAGTGGTGCGAGGCCTTCGGCCACGCACAATTTTACCCTTGTATGGTTTTTTTACACCTAAATATTTCTTATAGGTATTATATGACTTTTTTGAATTAATTTTGAATAATATTATGGTGCGAGGCCTTTGGCCATGCACAATTTTTTTCTTGTAATATTGTTTTTCAACACTAAAAAATTTCGTATAAGTTTTATACAACCTTCTTGAATCAAAATTAGATTGATAAAAATTGTACCATTGTATAGGCCTTCTGACCACTACAAATTTACCCTTGTATGAGTTTTATACAACTCTAAATAATTTCGTTATAGAGTATTTTATACAACCTTCTTGGATTAATTTTGATTGATATAAGTGGTGCGAGGCCTTCGGCAACGCACAATTTTACTTCTTGTATGAATTTTTTTCAACACTAAAAAATACATTTAACTTTTATACAACCTTCTTGGATTAAATTTTGATTGATAAAGTGGTGCGAGGCCTTCGGCCACGCACAATTTTACCCTTTTATGTGTTTTTTTAACACTAAAAAAATTCGTATAAACGATTTTCTTTCTTTAAGAATTATTGTGATCCTAAAAGACCATTTTTTACGACGTCACTTAAAAAACGTGTGGTCTTTCTGTTGACAATCTGATGCTGCTTGCTAAAAATAATCTGAAAAATATAAATAAATTGATTAATATTTGATATAAATACTTACCACCTGAAATTGATATTTAATCAGTTGTTTCGTCCTTTTTTGGTACTCATCAGCGCTGCATAGTCGAAAAGATAAGTTAATTAGAACTTATGTTTTGGACAGCAACGGACAACTGATTGACAGATTGCTCGCTTTTTGAGGAAATGATACACGAAAAAGCGACAATCAAAAATCAAATGCCTTTACAATTTACTAATTTAGCTTAAATAATTACATGTTACGTTAACTTAAATAATTTTATTTCAATTCAGTTCTTAAATAATTACATTTTATCCCTTAAATAATTACATTTCATTCCTTAAATAGTTACATGTCATATTTTTTTAAATGAATTACATTTCATTTCTTAAATATATACATTTCATTTACTAATCCTAGCCTAAAAAAACTCAAATTATTAATACAAACAGCAGCGAGTTGTTCACTACTATTTGCACGTAGAGGTAATAACGACGTTAACAAAAATTGTTTCGGTTGCGGAGGAGGCATTAGAGAAATGGAAGTTTTCGATGATTGGATCACGGGCGGATCTTTTACGAACGTAGATCTACGATCCGTGATTCCCTCTCTGATCACAACGTTCCGTGTTAAAACGGTACCGTCTCGGTAGTTGAATTGACCTTGCGTTGCCCCGTTAACCACGTGAATCTTTAGATTATCTAAAGAACCCACACGGGACAACGCAACGTACAGTTGACCATGCGAAAAGAGGGGCGTCGGCAAGTGCAATCCCATGCGGCCGAACGTTTGTCCTTGGCTTTTGTTTACCGTCATCGCGAACGCTAACCTGATGGGAAACTGAACCCTTCTGAAGCTGTTAGGCAAAGTCGGTACACGTGTTTCCAGAGCCACTTTTGGAAGCCAAAGTGGCTCTTTGCGTTCGCAGCCCCCGGTCGAAATTGTCTCCAGCTCGATTATGTGTTCGTATAAGCCACGAACGACGAATCGACAGCCGTTAACAAAATTCGACCGGATGTCCATATTTCTTAATAACATTACCACCGAACCTAATTTTAACTCCAAATCGTGCGGAGGCAAATTAGCGACGGTAATACTATTAAGAATATCCTGCGGAACGTGGAACTCGTCTTCTTCCGACTGAACTAACGTGTCCACGCTGTAATAGTGGACGCTCTCACCAGGTATTACTTTCTGAAGTTCAGCGTTGACCTCGTCAACTCTGGCGTTCGTCGGACATAGAATGGCGCGTTTACCGAGGTCGCTCAGATTTTCTAGATTACCGTAAACAAATTCCATCAGATGTTTTTCGTAGGAACCAAGCATTGTGAAGGAAGCTTAATCAAATCCAGAGGCGAATTCGGAGCTTTTACTTTCACCGCCGATACATTACCTTCGCCAACCGCTAGTAACCAATTTGCAAATTGCTCTTGTTGTTTACGAAATTCCGGCGCGTTACATCCTGGTTGGTTCGAAATACGCAAATTTTGTGTCAGAGAAAATTTTGTGGTAACGTGTGACGTCCAAATTCGGCTACTTATTACCGTATGGAATAAAATCGTTGCTCGAGAAGCACGCACCACTATGGGTAGAGTTTGTCGGAAATCGCCACCGAACAAAACAATCTTATCTCCAAATGGCAGTGCTTCTTTTCGCACGATGTCCCTCAGATATCTATCTACCGATTCGAGAGCATACCGTGATGTCATCGATACTTCGTCCCAAAGCAATATGTCCGTGTCGGCAAGGTCCCGACTAAAACAATGTTCGTAAGGCCATCCCGCCTGCGTGTTTTCGTCCACGTCCAGAGGTAAGCGGAAAGCCCTGTGACACGTCATACCGTCGATGAGTAACGAAGCGGCGATACCGGTCCAAGCTACAGAAAGTACCTTGAGCTTACAGCCGGCAGCGCGACTATCGTTAATCTTCGTCGCTATGACGTTTTCCCCGTACCACCCGGTCCATCCACATAGAATAATGTGGTATCGGCCCGGGACGACGTACCACTTTTGCGGGCGACAATATCTTCAATTTGAAAATATTGCGTAGGGCGTAGATTACTTTGTCGTATACCTTGCGTTGGTCACGGTTAAGCCTGTCCACGGTATAATTGTCCGTATACCGCTTCGGGCTGTCGCCCAGCAAAAATCTAAGTCCAACTGTCTGTTTGGTTCGTCATTTGTCTGTGGTGCCCTAACATCCCCCTGAAAACCCGTACCACCATCGCGTTGTTGTACAAGTACATTGTCCGCCGCGTTTATCCCTACGACGCCCATCTCGTCTGCAGCTCCCTCAACTGCGGTTAGACCGGTGATCTGATCGAGCGTAATATCCTTCTTATTTCTGCGAACGTGATTCACGATTTCGTCAAGTGCTAGACGTATGACGGTTCGTTTATCGATCGTTTTATCCTTCGAATATATATCGTGAATTAAAAAGGGATCTTTAAACTCGTGCCATAGTTCTACCACTTGAGCGAGCACGTGAGCTTCACTTTCGAGACCCATTAACAACATTAACGCATAAAAAGATCGAAGTCTCCTGGGTAAGTTTTCTCCGAGGCTTCTAAAAACGCATCCCTATACAGATTGTTAGTCGGCAAGAGATGACGCTTTTGACAAGCCTCTTTGAATGTGGTGACCATGCGGCCGTCTTCGAAGGTACGAAGATCCTCGAAAGACGTAGCACCTCTCGTATGCTGCAAGAGCATACGCAAGTAAAAGAGCTCGTGCTCTTTCGGAGCCACCTCCACTACGTCCCCGATTACTTTGTTCTTTCGAACACGTCGCTGCCACTGTCGGTCTTTCGCGACCCACACGTAATGTTCCGGAATTTCAATGTACTTGCACTGTCTCGCGTCGACGTCCCGTTTATTTAATTCGAAGTAAGCGGTAAGCTTAGTTCTCGAATCTCTTCGATCATTAAGCTCAATTTCGTCCTCTTCTTCGTTAAATGCGACATATTGCATGTTCGGAAGATGAATCGGTAGACAGATAACCGCATGAGAACGATCTGCCAATTTATATTCCATAAGGCGCCAAGCCGCTTCCATCGAACTCACGTACCTGCAGTCCAAATAGCGAGCTATCTCGTCGCAATCGATAACTCTCGTGTTGTCTTTTTCTCCAGAAACCCTTATGGTTGCCATATCAACTCCCTTCGTCACGTATTTGTATAAATACTTGACGCTCGCGAGACTACCAACAGCCTCGAAATTAATATGGCACCTATATTTAAGCGCGGCGTAACGGTTGTAAGGTACTATATCGGCGTTTGTTATCGGCTTCGTACAATCACCTCGCATTATTACATTCCCTCCGTCGGCCGGAGACCTTCGTCTATATTGTGGACGACCGTCACGAGTGTTGGCGAGATTGTAATTAAGCTCGGTAGTTGGACGAAAAGGTTTCGGAAAACCTTTCGAACAACGACCGTCTTTAATACACGGAGGAAGAGCCCCTACGGATGAATTGTTCGCCGTCATCATAGAACAGGCCCGATGTATATAGTTTTCCCCAACGCATTCGGCTAGCTGAGGCTCTAGTATAGCGTCAGGAATTTCCGCACAAATTAATCGATCAACTTTTTCAGCGGTATCGAGTTTATCTTCCTTAACAAAAGTAAGTAAAATATGAGCGTGAGGCAAACCTCTCTTCTGAAACTCGATAACGTAGAAAAAGTTTTCGATTGTGCCGTACACTTGTTTGCGTACGCAATCATCCAGAAATTCCATCAACTTCGTGTGGAAAACTCTACACACCAAGTCTGGACGATGACACCACTTTTGTGGTGCCGGACAACTATCCCTTATTTCCGGCCACGACGGAGAACACGTCATGGTCACAAATAAGTCTGGTTTTCCGTGTCTCGCCACCACTCTTAGGGCGTCCAAATATAGACGATTTTGGTGCCGATACCCTCCCTGAAAATAGGGCGGTAAAATTTGCAATTTACCGACCCGACAACCCTCCCTTAATGCCCTCTGCGAAATGTAATGCACGAGTTTATCGTACGTCGTTCGACGCTCTTGCCGATAATGATGTCTTATATACCACAAATCGTTAGCTTCACACTTGACAAAGGCGTCGACCAAGTACATTTGAAATAATTTTCCACCATGGTGAATGATAGAAAATTGTTTGTCCCGCACTTGTAGCCTATATCGATAAAACTCACGAAAAGTAATATGTTTAGAATCATTCCCGACATGAGTTTTGTGATAGTCGTGTCCGAATTCGCCATAAGGAAATAATAAAGGGTATACCATAGGATCTGCGAGCTTATTTAAATTCTTGATCTCGTGACAACGATTACAATCCCAATGATTTTGCTGCTGCTGCTGCTGATGTTGATCATCGTTGTTATGATGATCAACATCAACTGCAACAGAAACCAAATTATCGGCATCGGAAATCGTCGCCACAGTCACATGAGATTGTCTGGGATAGATTTTAAGAAGAAAATCTCCCTTAGGCTCTCCTTCGAATACCGCAGCGATTTCGCTACGACATTCAGGTAGTGAGTATTGTCGCCTCGAAGTGTTGATATTCTCCTTAAAACCTACAAAGACATTTTTTAAATAATTCGCCGGACCCAACTCCGCTTTTCTCTCTTCCAAAACCTCGGATACGAATTTGAAACTTTTGACCAAGACGTTGTGTCGTCTTAACATTTTCTCGACCACTTCGAGAATGTTTTTCGGTATACGGTCGCCTATAAAATCTGAGCGTCTCTCAACGGCGTCATTTACGTCCAAAAAATAATATTGGTTGTTCATAAAAGGTTCAGTTTGAGATCTATGCGGTAAATGTTGGCAATAATGATATATCTGGCCACTTATCGTATAAATCCAGTGGCCAGAAATACCGGTAGGATGGAGGTCGGCAGGTTCCATGGCTTTCATGGTAGCCATGGCAAACAACGAATTGATACTTCTAATCTCCTCGCGGAATTTGCTATTCTCGGGACCACTGAGCGTAAGGAAGTCTTTCAACTCCCGCGGACAGGGGCCAAGAGGAGGTAGCTTTATCCTTCCGTTTTTGCAACAAACTTGTCGACTTCCATCTTTTCCGATGGGTTCGTCCTTAAAGAACATCGAACCGCAATGACCACAACCCAGGGTTAACTTTCCGATATGGTAAACTGAAATTGACCTTTCCGCCGCCCCTCCCTTAGCATTACCCAACCTATCAGCTACCAAGTATGTTTTCGGACGGGGAATCACGGCTCGTTTAACACGTTTTTTCCTCGCAAGTTCCTCGTCCAAATTCAAATCGTAAAGAAATCGATAACGATCACCATCAAAATGCGATGACGCTACGGGCGATAATCAACCGTTTTCGTTCGTATTTAGCATCAACGATGTAAAATTTAATATCGGTGAAGCCGGCAAAAAATGTAAATCGTCTTTATCATTTGATGGATTAATAGAAAAACTGGCAATTTTATTGACTTGTACATTTTTGGGGGACAAAAATTTACTATTACTTGAATGACTATCGGGTGCCGTTATTATTTTAATATCTTCGAGGCATTTTTTTCTTCTACATTACTACTATCTAAAATTAACACATCGTCCTTTTCTCGTAAATCTATATCAACATCACCGTAATTACCATTGCCGTCATTAACGGTGGTGGTAATTAGGCGATGCTGCGATAAACGTACGATAAGTTCACGACGTGTTAATCTTTCTAAACGAACGATTAATTGCAAATTTTTATTTACGTTACTTGTTGCATTATTATGACATTCAAACTTATTTGCACTTAATCGACGCTCAGACAACCTATTTATTTTAATTATTAATCGCCGCTTATCACTTAAATAAGAAACCATTTGTTTACTTATTCTAGTGATATTGACGATTAACCGCCTATTTCTCATTCCGCCTTTTGTCGCAATTTTACCCATCATGAATCTTTAAAAAAAGGAGTCTTTTACTAACTGATTATTACCAATAAATCAGTAAAAAAAATTCAATGTAATTTAACGTAATGTTTTTCGATACTATAAAATAATAAAAAAAAATTAATTATTTAAAGGAAATGACTTTGGCTTTTTTTTATTCTTTTTTTTCTTACTCTTTGGATCATTAACAACCTCTAATTTTAAAATATTGTTTTTACCTAATGAATCGATCTTAATGGTTCATATTTATTTTCTTTTAAATTTAATCCCTTATACATCCCTTGGTTTATGCTATTCACATCTTTTTTAAAATTAACGGTTAAATTTCGCGGTTATATTTTAGATGGGTGACCGCCCGAAAACATACGCGTCATGGCTTTTTTTTATTTCAACTTTTTCTACTTTAATTTGGATTTTTTTAAAGATACGGGTCCGACGATAAAAAAAAGTTACATTTTTTCTTTTTTTTTTACCGCCGCACCTGTTTCGTAAAGAAATTTATTTGAATATGGGAAAAAACCATAACACGCACTGCTCCCGGGCCCTTATTCAAAATATAAATGCAATTTAAGAGCAATTTAATGTTGGTTAAAAAAGAAGGTGGGTGTTAATCAGCAAAAAAAACATATAAAGTCTAGCGCTTAACGTTTGCAAATGTTATTACACCGCTTTACAATTATAACCAATTTAAATCAAAATCTTAAGTATCTAGGTTAATGTAGTGTACTATTTTGTTTAAGATGTAATATGTTGTTTTAGACGATTCAATATTTACTTTAACTATTTACTTTAAAAGGTTTTTATATGTATACTCAAACTTATCTGAAATCCTTTTTAAAAGGTCCACTGGATGTTGGTGTGGGACTGGTTACAGGCTGGGGCCTACAACTCGGGATTCAGATAAGTGGCATTCACTGGTATATCATAAAAAGGGGGCAGCTCGTACGGTAGGTTATGGCATGCCTCACAATAAACAGGCAACTTGAATCTGGCTTCCTTAAGCATAAGGAACAGATAAGAATGAAAGATGAATGAAAGGAGGAATCAAAGAAGAACCGGGCTTATCTAAAACAAGATCAAATTATGAAAACTAATTCAAAGACAACATGTTTTTTGAGGTTATGTTTCGACATTCCAAGAAAAAGGTGAATTATGCAAAAATACTAACATAAAATATAAGTATAGAAAAAGACATACCTTTTAGGCCAAAGATGGACAAGGACAGAGATAATTCAAAATTAATATCAAATCACAAATTTGCCTTCATATTGGTAGCTCGGTTAGACAGAAAGTGTGATTCAAAATTTCTAAATGTCCGATCAAAATTGACACTTGACCGAACCGACTCAGGCGTATTTCGGCGATTTGACTCTGAGACGTACTCGAAATCTGACGGTTACCACAGGCCAAAGATTTAAAGATACTTGTGAAATGTCGCTGCTTCCCTCAAAACCATGGACTCGAGAAAGGTTCATATACCACAAAAATATTAACCGGTCACAAAAATCTCATTTGTAAAAGTTGACACTAACAGCTAGCGAAGCCTCCAGTAGATATATGCTCGAAGAACAAAATCAAGTCATCAAGTACCTCTAATGAAACGTTTGTCGGGTTCACAGGGCTCTAGGCCACAGGAACCTTTTAGCTTAGTTCGCGATAATTAGGTCACTGCGCACTAGACGGCGCTAGGGGTACCAAATAAAATAAAAAAATACGTTAGGAAAGCTGTTGTAATTAAATTCGCAAACTGCACTGTTACAGCTGAACGGTTCACTATTGGCGCTGCATTTTGTTTTTACATTTCTACATTAAATAATTATTATTGTATTTTGGTTAATACCACTTAAAATTCTCAATACTTTAATGAATCAATTTGCCCAATATCCCAACAAACTGTCTATCTGCATCATATACTATGCTTCTTGTAAATTTAAAAAAAAATTAAGATATTCTGTCCGCAACACCTCTGTTACTATTACTTTTTTTTAAATTTCAGATACCAACTTGCAGTTATTATTACTTTTATTCTCGGCTGTCCGCAACACCTCAGTTATTATTACTTTTTTCTTAGATAGATTTGTTCGTTTCAGTTACTGTTTTTTTTTAATTTCAGATACCCACTTGCAGTTATTATTACTTTTATCCTCGGCTGTCCGCAACACCTCAGTTATTGTTACTTTTTTCTTAGATTGATTTGCTTGTTCCAGTTACTGTTACTTTTTTTTTTAAATTTCAATTACCGACTTGCAGTTATAGAATATTGTGGTTCTGAAAAGAACCGATTTTACTTTTGATGATTTACCTATAAAAGGAGCATAATTCTGTTTAAGGCCTCGTCGATATCGGTGTCGCCTTCAACAGCGATATCGCAGGCAATCCCTGCCTCACGTATACGTTCCGGAAGAAGCTTATACTCCTTCACGGCGTCTTTTAAATTGTCCTCCACCGACCGTTGAAGTTGACGAACATCCCCCAGAATTTTGTCAATACCCACGTCTATGCGACGATTGATGAGCTTTAGTTTTTCCGCTTTCGCCAACCTTTCCTGTCGATAGTCCCTCTGTATTTTGATGGGCGACTTGTTCTTGAGAAATTTTCTTCGACCGTCGGCGGTACTATCATTCGTATTTCCAGAAGTTGACGGAACCATAGACATCTTGACGAACTAAAGAAGACTAATACTCTATGCGCAAACGGCTGGCTTTTTGTTCACCTCTTCGCTTCACCCATTGGCTATCAGAAAAAGAGAGGGCGGGGCATACTAAGGGAGTTTAGAACGCTTAAAAGCTCAAGAAGTTTACATCGGAGCATTATTTTCGTTCATCACTTGGCACCTGTTACTATGTCTTCTATTTTTTTACCGTCCTCCTCGGTAAATATTTGTGAAACCGGCAAGGGCTCCTTCGTCAATTCAACTATTAGACGCTTCGTCTCTTTTTCTTGAATTTGTAATTTACTCAGTTTCTCCTGAATTAGCCTAATTTTCGACGCCCGATCCATACTGATGTGAAATCGTCACTGACTAACCAAATAAATAAGTCGACGTTTTATACCTCCGTAGCCACCATCTAATTGGCTGTCAAAGTGCAAAAGGCGGAGCTTGAGTAAAAACCTTTTAAAAATTCAAAAAGCAACGCACCACGACCGGCTCATATTTTACATTCTTCGAAAAGGCCCAATCCTTCCAAAATAAAACACTTCGTCGTATTTGCAAAGCCCCCTGGTCCGTAAGAAACGTGGACATCTGTTTTAAAAGTAAAAGAAATGTAAGTCAAAAAGACCAATTTTTATTACGCTACATACTTTTAATCAAAATTCGGTAATAATAAGTATAAAAATTTATAAGCAAATAAATAATTAAAAGCTTACCTGTTTCTAACAAATTGGTAACCAACAAGAGCACAAACCACAGGTCTTTAGTCATTGCCACAAAATACAAAAGGTTAAAGTAATGTCAAATTCGTGTATTCCGTTCGGAAGCAAGCGCTGCTTTGGCAACCTAGCAATTTCAGGTGGGCCAATAAAATCTCACCCTGTTGTATCGACAGCTAGATTTAAGATGGCTGCCTTTTGTTTTTATTTCAAAAATTTTATTTTTTACATTTTCTAACATCATTTTATTTGCAGGTAATCTAAACTGCTAAATAAAACAGATAAATTATTACGGATAAAAAATAATAGAAAGAAAGTGCCGTTTTAACACGTAAAGTGCCATGGTGGGTTTAACGGGCCCACCACCAAATTTTGCTCTTATGGCCGCGGTGGGTCAAAGTAATCCACCATGCATGAGAATAGATTTGGCCATGGTGCATCACAGTAACCCAACGTAGCTCTGCAATTCTTACGGAAATGTATTCTTTAGTGCATTGGCCAGTTTTTCCTATGCTTGGTTTGTGCGCTGGTGGATTTATGTGACCCACCATTGCCTTAATATATTATACACTGAAGCTTGACATGTTTTATTTATATTTTTTTATTCAGGCAATTTTATATCATTTATATAAACAAAGCTAACTTAAACTAAAAAAGCGTTTAATGCTTTTACATAAAATATAAACTTACATAAAAATATTACTTTAGTTTAGCATAATGAATATCAAAAAGCAGTCCAAACAAAGATATTTTGAGCACTCATAGCATCTAAGTCTAGTTTTCGTTGTTCTATTCTTAGCAATTTTGCGGCCGAACTGTATCATATTCTCTTTGTAACATCCTGAACAACCTTGCTTTTTGTCTGTTTCCTTCAGAACATGGTTGTCTTCCTCAACAGTATTTGGGATATCGTACTTTACGAGACCTGGAATTGATAAAAAAATATTAATAGGTGGTATTTATTTGGGTACACGCCAAAATAAAATTAAAAGTACTAAAAAACCAAAAAAAATTTAAACAAGTAAAAAGATAATTAAAAATCGACGTTTCGGTGGCAAATCTGCCACCGTTGTCAAGACAAATGGAATAAAAATAATAAAAATAAAAACTTACCATTATTTAGGTTTTAAAATTCAATATTTTTCTGTTTTTCTAGGATATTCTGAAATTCTGAAAACTTTGACATTAAATGTCAAAACATGTTTGTTTGGTTATAGTGTCATAGTGACATAGATAACTGGTTGCTGGTGTATTGATTGTTTATTTTACAAAAAGATGAATAGTTAGTTAATTTTTAGTCTTCCTGAAGATACTTCAGTATCAAGCAAAGGCAACCAAGTGTTATTTAAATTAACTGAAATTGATGCTACACAATTATCTTTATTTAATAATATATACGCACTTTCTTTGATTTTGCGTTTTTTAGAACAAGTTTCCTTTGTTAAAATGCTCGAAGCATCCCAGTTTATTCTATGATTGTTATCAAATGCGTGTTGGCAGATTTTTGATTTATGAAATTCTGTGTTTTTAATGTATGATCTGTGTTCTTTTATGCGTTTGGCTAATGGTCTACAAGTTTCACCTATATAAAATTTATTGCATTCGCAAGGTATTTTATAAATGACATTTTTGTATTTTCATTTAAGTTGTATGGTTTTGTTTTTGTTAATTGAGATCTGATTGTGTTTTGTGTTTTAAAGATTGTGCGAATATTAAATTTATGCCCTATTCGTTGAATTTTATTTGATAGTCCGGGAATGTATGGTAAAAATAAATTTGTAATAGGTCTATTTTGATTTTGTCTTATAACTGGAGTTTCAAATTCAAAGAAACAATTATTTATAAAATCAAGAGGATAATTATTTTGAATTAAAATATTTTTAAATAATCTTTTCAATATTTATATTTTGATTAGAACAAATGACTTTAATTCTATCAAATAGACTTTTTACAACTCCCTTTTAACCATTATTGGGTATCAATTTAGAATTAAAAATGCAGTAGAAAATGCAATGTTTAAAAAAAATGAGTTTTAAAGAAAATCCGAAAATGTCTCAATCCTCCTCAGGAGTGGGGACGGTCTGGCCATGACAAGGGGAGGATTGGGCATAGTAGCAAAACACCATAATTTATATTCACATCTTTGCTTAAAGGTGATCTGTACTTTAAAAGATGAGTTAAGCTCAATACACTAGCATACCTTTCAGAAAAAAAAACTGAAAAAGAACATAAAAAGATTTAAGCAAAGATGAGAGTATAAACCTATAAGTTTATACTTAAACATATATTCTTTTCTTAAAAACATTAACACATGATTTAACAATTCTTTTAACGCATATTATAATTTGAAAAAGTTACTTGAAACATAATTCTAGTGGCTGACCTTGCTGTTCCTGGACAAAATACAGGCTGCGGCAATCGCGCTACAATGTCTGCTCTGTCTACGACATGCAAATCAACTATATCGGGCTCTGCAAATTTGTTACTTCCCTTGTGTCTGTAAAAAACACTTCATACTCTTTATCACCCATTTCTTTTTCAATCCTACCAACATAATGAAGTTTTGATTTTCAAGCTTAAAGGCTACCAACACAAAGTCGTTTACTTGCAGGGCATCGTCCTCACAAAGCTTTAAAACATCATCTTCTTGTTCAAATTCTAGATCAGAATCAGACGATTCCTTAGTAGAAATGTCAACACTGGTGTCTGAATCACTACTAGGAGAACGATAACGTTTCTTTGCATTAACTTCAGGAGGCACCAGTGAGGGCACCAGCTTCCTTTTTAGGCCTTCCCTTTTTTTAAATTGTTTTTTCTTTGTTCTTCTAGTTGTTTCTTTTCTTCTTTAATTTTTGCTAGCTGCTCGATTTTTTCTTTTTCAGGTGTTTCCGTATAAATTTTAGAACTTCCCATTTTTCTTCCTCTAGTTGATTTTGGTTTCGAGTTTAGTTTTGGATGTGGTCTTATTGTTTCAAGAAGTGACGTGACCGGTTTAGTGTATGAACTTGCACTGCAGCTTGATATGTCAGCCATATTTTCGGGTTCTGCATTTGATACCTCAGCTTCTTCGGGTGTATTTTCGTTTTGTACTTCATTTTCTTTAATGATCTCAGGTATAGCTTTCAAAGTAGTGGTACTTGTACTATCTAAAAACATAACTTTAAACAATTAAGGAAATAAATAGAATATACATTATTACCTGACTGATTATTATCTTCTAGACAAACAAAATCTTCGTCGGAAAATATCTGGCTGTTAACTGGCCAAATGCCTGTAGCTGCAAACCCTCTCTGAATGTTGCTTAAAGTAAATGATTTTAAGTAAGCTGTTTTCGTTATTTCCGAAATATCTGAGAAACCAGGTACTTTCCCAGAATTTGATAGCATCCAATCATGTAATGCAACTGAGCATGCTGTTTTAAATGGGCCGAAAACAGATATATCCAGAGGCTGTAAACGATGACTTGTGTGAGGTGGTATAGACAATAAAACGATTCCATTTTCTCTACAGTAGTTAATGGCTTCTAAGGTAGTATGTGATTCATGGTTATCCATAATCAACAATATTTTCTTTTTTTGCAACAGTTGGTGTTTGACTTTATGTGCTTCAATACATTTACAAATAAATTTCCATTAATCCAACCATTTTTATTTGCCATTCCAATGCTACCAATGGGTGCTCCATTTAAAAAATTGTCAAAGTATTTAGCTCTGGGAAATATGTATGCTGGTGGTAAGCATGATCCTGTAGCATTAATTATGCCAAGAAATGTTATTAAGGATCCCCTTTCAGCGCACGCAATCTGGCCTACCTGTTTTCTTCCTGTTTGTGACACAATTCTTGGATTTTTAGGACGGTCGTAACGCCGGTTTCATCAAGATTATATATGTCCTTGGCAGAAAATGTATATTTTTCTAAAACCTTTCTGTAATTGTCAAAAAATAACCCCACTGCGTTTTTATTAAAGCCTCTTAGCCTGGCTATACTGGTACTTTCTGGCTTACGTAAGC
The DNA here is from genome assembly GCA_014170235.1 of Listronotus bonariensis. NCBI lineage: Eukaryota > Metazoa > Arthropoda > Insecta > Coleoptera > Curculionidae > Listronotus > Listronotus bonariensis. Next base: position 56,311 of record JACEGR010006296.1, read on the forward strand.
TTAAATTAGGATGTCGTTGCATAAAACCTCTGAGCCATTCAATACCAGCAACTTTATTTTGATCCCATTTTGCCGGAAATTTTTTGTTTTCTAAAGAGTTTGCAAACTGATAGGCAATTATCTGTATTTGTTTATAGGTGAGGCCATAATGTAAATCCGACGATCTTATTATATATGCACATAATTGTTCTTCTTCATTTTTGTAAAAACTTGTTTACTTGAAAATTTAGACTGGAATTTATGTTGTTCTTGATAGTCGGAGTCATTTCCAGAATCAGAACCTGATCCGTGTTGCTGATCATCTGGGATATTTTTTAAATCTCTGATTTTTTGACACGACGCTGAAGCGTTGCACGTTTAACGTCATAGTATTTTACCGCCCCTCTCAATGAACGCCTCTTTTTTATTACGTCTTTTACTGCTCTTGCCAATTTTTTTCATCTACTGGTTCCCTGTTCGTTTTTTAATATATTTTCGAGGCATTTTAAGGCAACTTAAAAAAAAGATTTACAAATTTACTAACCCTATGATTATATGGGTAGGATTAGGCCACCGTCCCATTGCTCCCCACACCTTATGGCCCAATCATCCCTGTATCTACTTTTTTAGGTTAGGCTTAAAAAATTTTATGATTCAGAATGTTGTTTTTTAGTAAAAAAATGTATAAATACCTAATATAAATCCCTTTTTAATATGTGAATAAAATCTACAATAAATAATGAAAATTGTGGTACTTACTTGCACTTTTTTCATATGCAAATAAACCAACAAACACCTGTTAAAACACGTTAGATGCACTAAAAGAAAGAACGCTTTAAATTTGGCGAAAATAAGTATTGGTACGCTAAAAGGCCTCGTGCGCCATCTATTATTTTGTATTTGCAACAGTCTAAAAAATGTAATTCCCGCGAAATTTAAACTGTCTCAATGCTCCACACGGCCCAATCCTCCACTCTCTCCCTTATGTGTAGGTTTTCTGTAGATTTTTGTTTCAAAATTGTTTAAATCTTTTTTATTAAAATGTCAAGAAATGGTAGTTGTAAGTTGTTTTCTTTTTCTAACGTAAACTTAACTGTTGGTTCTTGTGTATTAATGTGTGTTAAAAAATTATTTAAACAGTGTTCGTCATGTTGGTATATAGAAAAAATGTCATCTATATATCTCCACCAAACTAAAGGTTTATATTGATAATTTTCTACAAAATTTGATTCAAAGTTTTCTATAAAAATAGTACTTTATAAAGGTGATAAAGGTGAACCCATAGCCATGCCAGAGGTTTGTTTATAAAAATCAGTGTTATATTGAAAATATGTTGTTTTGACACAAAAAGTTAAAAGTTCAAGAATAGTGTTTATGCTTAATTTTGTTCTTTCGCCAAGAGGAACATCATTTTCTAATTTATTTCTAACAATATTTAATGTTTTATTCACTGGGACATTTGTGAATAAACTAACAACATCAAAACTTTCCAGTGTATTATTTGGATCAATATCTATGTTTGATAATTTCTCTAAGAAATGTTTAGAATTTTTAATGTATGAATCAGTGTTGTTTACCAAAGGATCTAAAATGGTAAGTAAAAATTTTGCTAATGGATGTGTAGGTGAGTTTATACAACTTACTATAGGACGTAAAGGTATATTGGGTTTATGTATTTTTGGTACTCCGTAAAAATGTGGTGTTTTACTGTTGTGAGGTGTCAGTTTAAATCTTTCATTATCTGTAAAAGAGTTCTTATGTTTCTTTAACATATTATAAATTTGTCGTTCAATACATTCAGTAGGGTCATTGTTTATTTTTGTGTAATTACCATCATTTAAAAGAGACATTATTTTATCATCATATGTATTACAATCTATTATAACTGTTGCATTTCCTTTATCTGCAGGAAGAATTTTTATGGAATTGTCTCTTTTTAATGATTGTAATGCTTTTTGTTCAATTTGTGTTAAATTTTGTTTAATTTTAAATGGTTTTTCTAACGCGATCTTTGTTCTAATTCTAAATTCATCTTGGATGTTCTATTGTAAGTTTTGACATGTTTCTTCAATGCAAGAAATAATGTCAAGCTTGGGAACTGTTTTGGGTGTAATTGCAAAATTTAGCCCTTTAGAAAGAACAAGTTTTTCAGCATTTTTTAGTTCTTTTTCAGTTAAGTTAACTACAGTTTTATTAATTATTTCATTATTATTTATGCTAGATACTTCAGAGTTTAATTTTTTTGAATTAAAATATTAAATTTATTTTTATGTGTGTTTTTTTGAGTTTCAAAATGTATTAAATAGCTAATATAAACACAATTACATATATGTATAAAATCAAAAATATGAATTTGATTTTTCAAAATAGATTTTAAATTATCAATTTCTTTTAATAAATTAATTTTATTATGTCTATGAAATTGTAATCTTTCCCGTAATAAAGCTAAACTTGCTCTTTCTAAAATATTGTTAACTCTGTGATTAGTGTATGGTGCTTTAAGTCTTAAACCTTTTGGAATGATATTATTGTCCCTACATTTGTGTAAAAATGTTAAGCTATTTTCAGAATGTCCTAATTTTTTATATTTATTTTCTAAATCTCTAAAAATAGAACATATATAAGGCCCATACCTGAATTGAAGATATGTTCTGTAGTTTGGCGGATTCATTTAATAGGTGGTATTTATTTGGGTACACGCCAAAATAAAATTAAAAGTACTAAAAAACCAAAAAAAATTTAAACAAGTAAAAAGATAATTAAAAATCGACGTTTCGGTGGCAAATCTGCCACCGTTGTCAAGACAAATGGAATAAAAATAATAAAAATAAAAACTTATCATTATTTAGGTTTTAAAATTCAATATTTTTCTGTTTTTCTAGGATATTCGGAAATTCTGAAAACTTTGACATTAAATGTCAAAACATGTTTGTTTGGTTATAGTGTCATAGTGACATAGATAACTGGTTGCTGGTGTATTGATTGTTTATTTTACAAAAAAGGTGAATAGTTAGTTAATTTTTAGTCTTCCTGAAGATACTTCAGTATCAAGCAAAGGCAACCAAAATTATTGACGTATTGATCAATCATTCTATCAATATGGTCCATGTTAGGAATACGACCAGGCCAACCTGCATATCTGTTAATAGCATTGTTTCCATCTGCTTTAACTGCCAATTCCTTTGCTACCCATCCTAAGTTCTTATATAGGGATCCTTTGGCTCCTCCTAGATCCTTTTTGTACCCGTAGTATTCGTTGTTACCTACGAGTCCAACTGCTGTTATAAAATTGTTCCAATCAGCAGGTAGCAGTAATGAAATCTTGGCCCAATTAAAGTCTCTATGACGTCTTATGAGATCACGAATCGTGAAGTATACGGTCATTCCTGATCCGGCAGCCTGCATGACCGTTAATCCTAGTCTGAGAGCACTTTGCGGGATTTGATTATTCCATCTAGCAAAGACTTCTTGGATGTTTACGTCATTGATTAGGTTCCCATAGTTAACATAAACTTCTTTGATAACCAATCCATCTAAGTTAACGTCCTTATTGAGGTCCTGGCTGACTCCGTTTATTATTTTGGTGAGGAACTGCTGGGATACTATTCCTCTTTTGACTACAGCTACTATGACTGTAGTTAAAAGATCTATTCCTCTCTTCTCCCGGTTGGTTGTAGTAGAAGCTAAGTAATATAAAATTCCCATAGCTTGCTCAGCTGTCAATTCTAGAGCATCTATGTCCCCTATGTTTGCAGGCCAACTTCCTGCGACCGGAGCCTCATACCCGTCTGCAGCCTCATTATCATCATCTTCAGGAACTGCCAATTGTCCTGCAAAAATTGAGGCTTGATTTGCCGGATCAGCTGCAATCATATTACATTCTTGTAAATATCCTTCTCTTGATCCTTATACACATTTTGTATAGCGAATTTTTTAAAATAGTACCTTTTATAACTTCTTCTCTAAATCTTGTAATTCACATCTTGTCATTAGTTACTTTTTGATGAAGATAATAGGCATTTACTAAACTAGCTCCAATAACTAATTCAATGGCCAATTTTCGGTACCATTTTACACCGGGTCTCAGAGAAGTATATGATTTCGATTTCATTTGATCTAAAAAAAAATTATAACATCAAAAATTAAAATAGTTTTAAAAAGAAATAAACTTTGCTCTTAAAATAATAATTACTCAAAAGTGTTATTTACCTGATATGTCAATGTAGCTTTTATGTTTGTTATACTCGATAATCGATTTTGGCTTTTCTATATCTCTGGATCTTTTGTTGATTGTTACCATTTCAGGCTTGTATTTAGTGTTTAAAATAAGGACGTCTCTTTTGTCCTTCCACTTTTCTATGAATAGTCCCGTGTTACTTTCTCTTGAAATTACTTCCCCTTTTTTAAGATTTTTTTCTATAACTTCTTTGGGATTTCTTTTTCTGTTACTTCTTAGGGTTCCCAAGATATGAGTTTTTTATCCAACAGTTTATGGGCCAACTCAACGCTAGTGTAATAGTTGTCCACGCATAAGGTGCGGCCCTTTCCAAGCAAATCTTTTGTTAAATTTAGGATAACATTTGTAGGTACTGTATGTTCATCTGTGTTATTTTCCTGGCCACAGTACACTTTCAAGTCATATAAGTAGCCATTTTGTAAACAAAGTTTAAACAGTTTTATACCAAATTTATATCTTTTGTTGGCGATATACTGTTTGAACTTTAATTTTCCTTTAAAAGGTACCAAATTTTTAGCGATACAAATAAATTCCCCAGGAATTATTTGTGACTGAAAACTGGATTTCAGTTTTTCTATTAGAGGGCTAATTTTGTAGAGTCGGTCATTTTCATCATTTGCCTCCTCATTATCAGTGAAATGCCACGTTTTTAAAAGGGCCTGGAAGCGGTTGCGCGATAAAATCTTCTTTAGGTTATTTGAGTATAAAAAATTGTTCGACCAATATGCCTGAAGATTTGGCAAAGTAAAAAGACCCATCCACATCAGACACCCGAGAAATTTCTCCATTTCACTGTTATCGGTATCTTTCCATTTTTTAAACGTGAATGACCAAACCGACTGACTTTTTCTTTTTCTTGAGCAGCGTATTTGTTGGTTTCTTGTACAAACAGTTCAATTATCTCGTTGTTTATAATGATTTTGTAAAAATCGTATGGAGTCTTTTGATAATTTTTAAAAATACCAGTACGAATCCCATAATTTTCCTCGGAAAAATTAAATGTTTTTATACAGTTGCCCGTAATTGGGCCCCAAATAAGATCTGATTGATCAGTTTACTGATTCCTCCTCTGATCCAAAAGAACCGCCGCAAGCATCAGCAATAACTTGTTCTATAATCTGATCAATATGAGTTATAGATGCGTTGTAATTAACTTGTTCACCAGATTTTTATCGCTATTTACCTGCACCTCTCTTACATTTTGAATGCCACTGGTAGAAGGTTCATTTATCTCCTGCTTACTTTCATAAATCCCGTTTTTTGACAAATTACTTGACTTTGTATTTGAAAAATATTTAACTCCTTTTAGCCTCTCTCCACTTGATGATTCTGGACTACTAGTAGATATTTTTCTAATCACTTTCTCTCCCTTTCTCGAAGCTGACTTTTTTGTAACTTTTTTACATACCAACCCTTTTTAACTTTCCGATCCCTTTGCTGTACATCACTAGATTCATCTTCACTATCCGGTTTATATTCTAAACCACTGGAAACAAAATCAGACTCATTTGATAATAATTCGTTCCATAAACGCATAAGTTTACGTTGTTCCTCTTCATAAGAGGACATATTGGACGCCTATAGTTAACACCCACACGTTTTAAATCAAACTGATTCGGGAGACGTAGCGCAATACCGCCACGTGCTTCGGAACACGCCAAGAATAATCTAGAATTAGTGGAGGGGGTGCTTACCCACCAAGGCTTCGATAAGCGGCACATGTGCTTGTGGCCGCGGTGGGTCTATGTTGGCGTTGGCCCTTGGATCCCTTTTTGGGCAAATAGAGTAGTTTTACCTTCTACTAGACACTATTTTAAAACTTTTTATAGGAAAAAAGGTGGCCTCCTGTGACCCCAAATTTAGTTTACATGGTGGCACTTTACGTGTTAACTTATAGAT
>JACEGR010006297.1:0-62410 GCA_014170235.1 Listronotus bonariensis
ATATGTATTTAAACACAGGTATTGTCACAGGTTTGCATAAAAATTGTTTTGAAGGATATGTTTAAATTTAAAAAACCTGAAAATTTTGGACACATGTATAATGGCATTTTTTTTATTCTACATGACAGTACTAAAATATCAGTAATTTTTTTCTCTCTCCAATTTTATAATTAAAGCTATGGAAAATTTTTAATTTAAAATTATTTCAATTTTTTGGTACATTCTGTATTATTTAAAAATACAGATTTTATTAACTAGCCTAAGAATGTATTAAAAATTTAATAGGGGTTGCCACTATACAGGGTGTGACAAAAATGTTTATGTTATTTTTTCAATTTAAAGATAGCCTTGACCCAATTTATTTTAGTTTTTATTCGGTAAACAGATGAGTGCAGGTCGCTCCCCATTCAGATCTTAAACTACTGTACTCCCTTCTTGCATGTCATAACAAAACTAACCCAAATAATACTTTAGAAAAATTAATGATTATTATCAAACAGTATATTTCCTAACTAGTGCTGAAAGTGCCACTTTTCTGCACGCGACTGCCGGTAGCGGAGTTCGATTAAGAGTCAAGCGCGGAAAAGGCACTTTCGGCACGTGTTGAGAACGCTATTTTTTTTACGAGCGTAAGGAAAACATAAAAAAATATATTTATTTCTTTTATTTTACCACAATGCTACCTAATATCCTACCATACCAAAGCAAAATTTTCTTTTAAACATAAAGTGTATGAAAATCCTTTATAGCGACTCACTAATATTTGGTTTAAAATGTTTGTACTTGTAAAACGTGTGTGGAAAATGAATTTTTTGCACGCAAGTAGAAAAAAATAATTTTTAAAAATCACTTTGGAAACAGAAAGCAAAAACATAATATTAAATAAATGCTTTCATAATGGTCTTGGAAAATACTATGCGAGCATATTTTTTATTTCAATTATAGTTCTTCCTGTTAAATTTTTAGGTTGACCTTATCACCACAAAAAAATTACCTATAGTTTAATTACTAAATATTTAGATAATGGAAATACTGCGCAAAATGGACCAAAAGAACAAATTTATGTTTTAAAGCGACGGCGCGGCGGGTGGGGGGTGGGCAAGGAGGGGCCCGGGCCCCCATCTTGGTGGACATTAACTAATATTGTATTACCAGCGCAAAATATTATTAGAAATAAGAATAATTCATTTTAGTATCCAGCTAATTATAAAAATATGTGGTAAATAGATGAAAATATATAATAGCATTTTCGATTGGAAAAAGTATACAGGGCGAGTTAAAACTAAAAATATGAAACATGCCTCGGAACTAACTACTTTTATTTTTTAAAATAGAACAAAATGGTTTAAGAAAATTCTGTAGAGAATTAAATTTTATGTTAAAATCTAAAGTTAAAGCATGAGAGTAAAAAAATGTAATTGTCAATTTTTTACATTACGCATTACAACTTAAAAAATGGGCAGGAGGGAGCAAAATTTAACATAAAATTTAATTATTTTAACCATTTTTGTAAAATTCGCTACCCTAAGCCAAATATTTTCAAAACTGTTAAAACAATGAAAAAAATTGAATTTTTTTTTATTTTAGTCTTATTACTCTAAATTTTGACATAAAATTTAACTCTCTACAACATTTACTTAGACAATTTTGTCATATTTTTAAAAATAAGTACCTTACTTCTAGTCATTTTTCATTTTTGTAGTTATAACTCGCCCTGTATATTACTAATCGGAGTAAAATTTTCTATTTATTAGTTTTGGACCATGCGACCAGTTTTCCTAAAAGAATGTTTAAAAATTTTAAAATTTTCGGTCCATTTGTCTTCTTGTAACGCCTATCCTGGGACATACTCTATGTGTATATATCCCTATGTTTTGTTTTTGTTTGTTAATATTTTAATAAAATAAAATAAGTGTTGATTTGCTTATTTTTGTGTTTTTAATACAAACTAAATCTGTCAGTAAATTATTTATGTTCTTTGGTGGGTTTGGTCTCGCTTCCATTTTCCTTTTTTTGGGGCCCCTCACTTTTGCAAGGCACGCGCCGCCACTCATGTTTTACCATACTAAATCATTAACTTTACCCTAACTCTGGATCTAGCTTGTTCTACACCCTCAATGGCCCCCGAGATGGACACCTGATTGCTTTTTTCATTCGGATTGGATCGGTTAGAGTCAGGAAAATGTACGTGGCATCTTGTTTCCTCCATCACACGTTTGATGCTGAGGCCTCCTTTGCCAATAATGTGCGAATGGTCAGTGTAGCTAACGTCCATTTTCATTGTCACGCGATTGCACTAAACAAACGTAGTATTTTTTTTATAATATATTTAGTTAAAGTTAGGAGAACAATTAGAACTTGTTTCTTAATAACATGGCTAATATTTAGAAAAATTATTCTTGGTCCCATTATCGAGAAAACAAATCGTATGAACGGGTTCGAAATATCTTATCTCATGAGTTACAGGCTGCTATGTACAGGGTGGGCAAAAATCGACGCTTTTAATAGGAACTCATTTTTCTGTATGTTTTACAAAAAACTGACCCTCATTTGCGAAGCTCAAATTTTAAGCCAAATTAACCAGTGAAAACCGCAATTCGGTATCTTGCGTCGTTTACTCGCTACAGCGTGTTTCTTAATTTCTTGCGTTTTCTTTTAGGTATTCTTTATAACTTTTTATTTTTAATTATTTTTTAATTCTGTAAAATAATTTCTACATCAACTTTTTATGCAGATTGCAGATATGTTATTAGTTTTTTTTTAGGATGGCACATTTTTGACTTATTTATTTATTTTGGAAATTTTAAATGGAACACCCTGAATATTTTTTTCACTATTAAAATGGTTTCAAAATTACCGTTTCAAAACTGTGTGACAGTTTATATTTCTTCTCAGTCGTTTCGGAGATATTGCATATTTTGTCATTTATGGCTGATATTGGTTAGATAGTGGGCCATGAAAAAAGTTATTATGTTTTACTTTAAACAATCTTGTTACAACTTTTGTTTTTATTGACTGCAAGGACGGAAAACCATTTTTATTAATAATTTATTATTATAAATAGTTGTAAAAATAATCCCATTTTATAAGTATTTTAAATTTGAACTAACCTTCTTTTCACTATATTCCTCCTTCTTTTTGCATACAAGTCTTGATTTTAGGTTTTTTTGTATTTTTACCTTTTAGGAACCTTATTTTTCTACGTATTTTACACTTTTTTTAATTAAATTGCATAGCTTTGCTTTCAATCGTTTTTAATCATAGCAGATTATGGTAAAGCAGTTTATGCACGGTTGCAACATTTTTAAAGGGACCCTTCCCAATGTATTTGATAAAAGGTGTAAAATACATAGAAAAACGCAGATTTTAAAGGTGAAAATCAAATATTGTGGGCCACTGTAGCTTTAAATCACGAATCGTTTGCAAAAAGCAGGGGAATATAGTAAAAATAAGGTTAAGTCAAATGTCAATTTTCATGATGGATATCTCGAAACAAAACGTTTCCGACTTAAAATTCTTCCAGATTCATAATCAGCGCCCCAAGAAAACTCCCGTATAATACCAAATTTGGTCAACATCGGAATTGCGAACACTTTCTAGACAATTACCGATTTTTTTAAATTTAGCTTACTGATATTTCGTATGGGTATAATAATTTATGGATATAAAATTTCGCATTTTCATCTTTGGGTTTTTAAAAAAATATATTTTATGGCAACCGTTTAATACAGGGTTTCCCATAATAGGCTACCCAGTTTAATATTTAAATTATTTTTTACTTTACCAAACAAACTTTTTATTATAATCAATTAAAGCTAACTCTTTGGGAATTATAATATCTTATTAATATTTGGCTAATTTAATTCTAACTTTAAAAATTACGTCTTCTAAATGACCTTCCACCAACTTTAACACATTTTTCAATATTAGATAAAAGTGGTTCATTAAAGGCACCTAATTTTTTCCTGTGGGGATATTTAAAAGCCAAAGTGTTTGCGAGTGGTCTAGGTACAATTGAGGAACTCAAAGTCAAAATTCGTGAAGAAGTTGAAGGAATAAACGAAGGTTCTTGCTACGCCGTGTAATAAACCACTTTTTATCTAATATTGAAAAATGTGTTGAAGTTAGTGGAGGTCATTTAGAAGACGTGATTTTTAAGAATAGAATTCAATTTGCCAAATATTTATAAGTTATCATAAATTCCAAAGAGCTAGGTGTAATTTAGTATATTAAAAAGTTGGTTTGGTAAACTAAAAATAATGTTTAAGTAAAAACTTTTTAAAAACAAGTTTTAATTTAAATGCCCTAAAAGAATAACATAAACTTTGTTCTTTAAAACTCTTACAATCAAAATATGACCTGATTACACAATTTATATGATATAAAAGCTTGCCGCAAGATTTAGGTACTCGTGTGTACTTAGTTTAAAGATTTAAAATTCCCTAAATCAAGTTATTTAATTTATTTCTTTATCTATACAGGTAAATCTCGCGACCAGCTTTTATATCATATAAATTGTGTAATGAGGTTATATTTTGATTGTAAGAACTTTAAAGAAAAAAGTTTATTTTATTCTTTTAGGGTATTTAAATAAGAGCTCGTTTAAAAAAGTTTATTACTTTAAAATTATTTTAAATTTTTTAGTTTTTCACTGGACATGTTTCTCAACCAGTTTATCTCATCAAACGCCAAGTCATTATGTTGCAAGGTCATTTACCGGTTAATTTCGAACAATGTAGTTATGGTACGATTAGCGATTGGGCATTTGTATCTTACTATAAAAATTCAAGTCCACCAACAATTTAGACAAATTGCATTTATATTCTCAGCAAGTTCTTTCATTTAATATTGTAGAAAAGCATAAAAAACTTAGTCACCCATATTAAATTTAGAATGACGTCACTTTATTTTTCGGGTTACTATCGGCAAGCCCTTTTCATTTGATACTCATATTGTAGAGGTGCATTAAAAATTACTAGTCCGCAATTTTTAGAAGTCCGCCATATTGGATTCGGAGTAACGTCACTTTATTTTTCGAGTTACTCTTAGTAAGCCCTTTCATTTGATACCCATATTGTAGAAGTGCATTAAAAATAAGTAATCCGTCATTTTTAAAAGTCGCCATATTCGATTAAGAATGGCGTCACTTTATTTTTTGAGTTACTTTCAGCAGGCCCTTTCATTTGATACCCATATTGTAGAAGTGCATTAAAAATGACTAATCCGCCATTTTAATAAAAGTCGCCATATTCGATTAAGAGTGACGTCACTTTATTTTTGAGTTACTCTCAGCAAGCCCTTTCATTTAATGCCCATATTGTGGGGTGCATTAAAAAAACTGGTCCGCCATTATGGGTGTTCCGCCATGTTGGATTCAGAATGACGTTACATAGCTAAACATGCATTGTCATCCAAACTAAACGTGTATACCAAATTTCAGCTTAATTGGTTAAAGATAAATGTTTCAAAATCGAATTGCAAGATTTGACCGGTACAAACATACATACATACAAACATTGCAAGTTAAATAAAAGCTTTTAAAAAAGATTTAGTTTCAATCTGAAAATGGGCAGCCTATTATGGGGAACCCTGTATATTCACCCAGATATTTTTTTGTAAGGTAGGTTTCCATCAAAGCTTAAGAGCTTTATTAAACGGTGTATTTGTAGCCTAATCTATATCCCTCTCTTCTCTGTTAGGCATAGTTATATTGTATGGAAAATTAGTTTTAAACTTTTAAATAAACGTATGCCTTGCTTTTGACGTTTAATTAACTAAAATTATTATACCGCGTACCTACAAGATCACTTACGGGCTGCAATTTTTTTTAACTTTAGGTTTATCTGCTTTTATCTACCATTATTTATTTATAAACTATTACTTCTATTTGTCTTGGTGATGTATATGATGTAATACATTTTTATTATTTTAAATTTGTTCTTGAAATAAAACATTAGACACTTATTTTCAGTTTAAATTTAACATTTATATATTAAAATTATTAAAACAATAACGAAAATTACCTAACAATAAAAAATACAAAACTTACAATAATAAATTGTGAAAAAATTTAAAACATTTTTGTTTATTATTTAAAACGAAAGTTAATTTATACTAAAATATTTTTACATACTTCTACCTCGAAGCTGTGTGATCACTAAAATAATTTTGATTTTATGTCTATTATGTTTTGGAGTTTTTGGTATTTATATTTTTTCCCTTTAAAAAAATGGGAGCAGATAAGGTATACCCATTTATATTAAGGTATGCTCATTCTCCCGCTTCTTTTAAGCGAAAAAAATATAATATTATAATATAATATAATAATATATATAATTTTTTTAAACAATTATTTAATGTGGGTTTTATAATTTTTTTTTATTGATACGTAATTTATGTGTTTTATTTTTACAATTTTGATATTTAAATGTTAAATTTAAACTGAAAAGATATTGTCTAATGTTTTATTTAAACTGTTATTTTTGGAATAAAACGCTTGAAAACATACAAAAAAAAGTATGTTTGAAAGGTTGCAGTAATAGTATATTTGTGTTAAATGTAGGAAAAGTGATATATTTCCAAACGCTGTTCAAGTTTGACGAGGCATTAGCCAGGCCATTAACCAATATGGGAATAAATAGAGAAATATGTTTAAAAAACTGTCAAAAATATACTTTTCCGCTTACCCTTGTATTTAAAACAGTCAAAATTCTTTCTTTAGCAGCTTGCACATCCTCTGGCCTACCGGCAATTCGTACATGAGGATCTGAAAACATGAGTTTTTAAATAAAATTATAAATTGTAAAATTAAAGATATAAATATATCATTTTAAGTTATTTTAATAAATAATTAATTTAATTACTTGCTAAATAAAAAGTAGTGAATATTTAAATTTATTACATTTTAGTTTTCGTTGTATAAATTGTAATACATGCTGATATTGTTTTCAAAAATATAGCAAAAATTAAGAGAATAAATAAAAAAAAACATTATAAATTTTGTTCGCAGTATATCTAACCCCGTTTAGGAGAATAACTTACTGTATTAAAACTATATTCCAAAAGTCTTTATTTTTATTTTTTTAATGGGTAATACTACTGAAGAATTTTTTACAATAAAATTTAATCGTTTATTATTTTTCTAAATTAAACAAAATTGTAACTTCCGTTATTAGCAAGATTCTGTTGCATATTTTTGGGACACCTTGTAATTTTTCTTTTACCTTTTTTGACTTAGCACCAATTTTTAATTTATTTGGCCATGTAATAATGGTGTCTGTGTCTTCCATAACTTTTGCAAAAATACGTCTGCAGGAAATAGTGCATCATTGTCACCTAAAAATATAAAAGTGAATAACTAAATTACTTTAAATTATTTATTTTTTACCATAAAATACAGCCAGCGACTGTAAATATCGCTCATCCGGAAGAAAAGTGTTACAACTTAAAAAGCACCTTTTTTTCAGGAGTAACAATAAAATATTTTTAAATCATAATTTAGCTGTTAGTTTTTAACGGTAACTTTAAAGATTTGTACATTATAAACAAAAAACATAAATAAGTAACTTTTTAATTGTATAAGTAAAAATAAAAATTTTAAAACAAATTTAACAACATAACTAAAATTTTGCTAACAAAAACTCTCCACATTTTTGCTTTTAAAATATGAGTATTTTTTTAATTGCCTTTTTTTTACCTTAAAATACGAAAAATCTGGAGAGATATTAATATAAAACTTGGGCAAAAGAGATAAGAGCATCACGTACATACAGTAATTTCATTTAAGAAAAAAATTGTAGCACGTATTTTTTTATTGTTATATTTATTTAACCAGATGCCAATTAATATAAAGAATAAAAATTACTATAAAAAACAACACAAATTATCTTTAGTGTTGGAATGGACTAGAATTTTAAATAATATACAGGATGGGTAAAGTTTAAATAAGACTCGGAAGTAACAAAAAAATTACCTTTGTTAAATTATCTTATCAATTTTACACAAGTCTCAATTAGATGAACTTTTTTAATTTATTTTATACAGGGTGTCCAGTAACTCTACCAAAAAACTTGAAAAGGTAATTTTACAATTAAAAATATGAACAAAGTTTAAAGAACCTATTACTTTTGAACTACGGGCATTAAAATGTTAAAGAAATAATTGTTTTTTTTTCTTTTGAATAACTTTTTAACGAATTTAGATTTAGACACTTTTCACTTTAAATTTTTAACACTGCTTAAATACATTGTTTAAGGTAAATTAACAATTTTGAAAATCTTGATCAAATTTTTTAATACAAAAATATACTACCTTTTATTTTATGTTCTTTAAATTTTTTGGCTTGAAACCGGTAAAATCCAAAATTCCACATTTCGATATTTTTTAGGCACCCTAGATATTTAAGTTGACATCAACAATGGTTTTTTTATACACAAGCTAGTATGCATAAAAATAAAGTAGCAACATTTTTTTTATTACCTACTTTCTGCAATTTACTGTACGAAAACGTCTACTGGCAAATAAATTATAAAATTTTTACTTACCGGTTAACATTTTTTCCAACTTGCACCTATCTACCCTAAATCGTTCCTGATATAATTCAGAAACATCATTGAGCCCTAATTTGGAAACGAGGTCTCTAAGATCTTCCCTTGAATCCCATCTAGAAGCCCATCCTGAAGTTGTAGTCCCACTTTCCGAAACTTCGGACATCGTGTCTGAATTTTTCGTCATTTCCACCGCTTTTGGAAGCGGCAAAAAATTACACGCCATTTTTAATAAATTTGAAAAAATCACGTTGTATTAATTATAAGAAGTACTTTTAAATTGAAAACGCTCTTTTCCACGATAACAAATTAAATAAACAGTTAAAAAATAAATATAAGTACGTATATTTTTGATTTTAGTCGTCCTAGATTTTTGTTAAAATAATGTTTAATTTGTTAAAAACGTGTATGTTAGGATATTTTCAGGACGACTAATATGGGCATCTTAGTATCAGAATAGTGACCTATACCTTATCACAAGTTTTTGGGATTTTTTTATTGTTGTTTTTTGTTATTATTTAAAGTACGTTCTCGAATCTTTAAAATTTTAATCAATTTCTTTAAAGTTATAGGTTACTTTGCCATTAAAACCTTAACTCAATATACAAATAAAAATAATACCTTATTGCAATAATATTGCAGTATCTACAGGGTGATTTAAAAATCGGTTACGAAACTTGGCGGTGATTTCTACATGATCAAATAATGGTACAGCTTTATACAGGGTATCCAATAACTCAACCGACAACCTTAAAGGGTAATTCTACAATAAAAAATAATTTAAAAAATTATATCGCATGTTCTAAACGACTTAGTTTTTGAAATACAGCGTGTTGAAAATTTTAAAAATGTATCATCTTTTATAATAAGTTTATATCTAATTTATATAGACATATTTAAAAAAATTAAAGACGTTTTCTATGCATCAAGAGACGTTTTTTGACATACCAGAAAAATAAATGTTTATCAGTATCGTCCATGAGGGATTTAGGGTAAATATTTTTCAAGAAAAAAATGGCACGCAACTGCATTTTTCTAAAATTAAAATCTTTTTTTATTATTCTTGTTTAGTTTAGTAAAAATAGACACCATTTATTTTGGCATGGTCATTTCGTATCTGTAATATCAAATTCTACTGTAAAAACCTAACAAATTCGCCAACTCGAGGTGTTCATGATTTTTATTTCGAAGATCTAGGGGCTTCTACCCCGTTTAGCCCTCCACTCGGTGTATGCCAATGAAAGAAGGAAGTCTATAGTTGAAAACCACTATTAATGTCCATAAATTTTAAAGGTTTCACTCGATTTCCCTGGGATCCTATCATCAGATGCTGACTTGGTGGTAATGGGACTACCTCTGAAGTATAGGCTTTCAAATAAAAAAAAATAATAATTTTGTAAATCCGTCCTCGCCGAAGTAATCGCGTAACATACACACAAAAAAATAGAGGCAAATTGAGAACCTTCCCATTTTTGAAGTCGGTTAAAATATAACCTTTGTAATTTATTCCCTAATTAAATAGGTATTTGACCATGATGAGAAAATTGTTTTTATTTATATACGCGCAAACCGTATCTAATAAAATAAATCAAGATATTAAATTTGTTTTAAACTAAACAAAAATTTAAAAAAAAAACTAATTCAGTGGCGTACCACTTTTATCTAAAACATATTTAGCCTAAACCCCTTATGGACGACACTGGTAAATTTTTTTGTCCTATATGTCAAAAGATGTGTTTTTAATGCATGTCTTTCAAATTTTTTAAAATATCTTAATGGGTAGGTATAAAATTATTGATTAAAAAAAACGTTTATATTTTATTTTTAACACCCCGTAGTTCTAAAACTAAGACGATCACCCCTTAAAGTTTATCGATTAGGTTACTAAACACCCTGTATATTTCAAAATATTACTGGGTTTCGGGTAACAACCCCTTAAAGTTTAATTTTTTAATGCTGGTGCTTTAAATTGTTTGCTTCAACCAAAACCGATATTACTCATATTTGAAGCGCTTCATTATTTTAGTAATAATTCACATTGAATGTGTGCCGCTAATAAAAGGCTCTTTACCTACATTAAAATGTGTTTTTGTCATTACTTTTGACTTTTGATAGAATAATACTTTATTTTATAGCATGTTTTCTAAAAGATATATGCAAGGCCTTCCAAAAGGTGCTTAATTTTTAAGGATAATATACACGTTTAGATTTTTCGAGTTACCTACATGAAGAGCACCTTTTTTTCCTTGCATCGGTCTTTTGGAAAATTTGCTAAAAAATTTTCCATGAAAGTAAAAAGCATTGTAGTGGCACACAATTAATGTGAACGAAAAAAATACTATGAAGTTGTGGGTACTATTGAATTACCGCCTTACGTTTCCAGATGGACGAATTTAGTTTTCTGGATATTAAAAAAAATCAGGTCCGCATTTAAAAAATTAGATACTACATTAGCTTAATTTGCCACACGGAAGTTCAAACAATTGTTTTTATTATTATTTAATTTTCCCATATCTTAAAGACACATCGATCATTGGATCACCATCATATTTATTGTTTTTTTGCAAAAATGTTATAAAAATATTTTTCAAAACTAAACCAGGTAATTTTCTAGAAACCTGCGGCAACTCCGATTTTGACGAAATTTGGTATACGGGGGTTTTTGGGGCGCTGATCACGAATCTGAAATAATTTTTTGGCGAAAACGTTTCGTTCTTGAGATATTCATCATCAGACTTTAAATTTAAACTTATCCTATTTTCACAATATTCCCCTTCTTTTTGCACACAATTCTTGATTTAAAGCTAAAGTGGCACACAATATTTGATTTTTACAGTTTAAAACTCCGTTTTTACGTATTTTACCTTATTTTTGCATTAAATTGCATAGCTATACTTTGAATCATTTCAATCCCAGTGTGCCATGAAGCCATATGTGTATGTATGGTTGTCGCATTATTAAAGAAAAGCCACGCAATTTAACGCAAAAATAATGTAAGAAACGTAGAAAACAGGGGTTTAAAAGGTAAAAATCAAATATTTTGTGACACTTTAGCTTTAAATCAAGAACTGTGTGCAAAAAGAAGGAGGAATATAGTGAAAATAAGCTTAGTTCAAATTTGAACTTTGATGATGAATATCTCGAGAACGAAACCTTTCACTAAAAAAATCTTTTAGATTTGTGATCAGCGCCCCAAAAACCCCCGTATACCAAATTTCGTTAAATCGGAGTTGCCGCAGTTTTCTAGAAAATTACCCTAAACCAATATGACAAATAAATTCGCCATATCTTTTGTTTGATTGATTTTTGTTATACACCCAAACTTTTCTTGAAGTTTTACTCATATTTTTATTTCTAAAGACGACTTATTGCTCTATGACATCAGCAGTACTGGCTATATGGGTTTTATCGCGAAAAAACGCTTTTATATAGAAATGTTTACGGTGTTTATATCTTAACCTCAACTTTTTACCTATGGTTTCAATTTAGGTTTTTAAGCGTTTTTATACTTTTCTTTGGTAAAATGGGGGATATGTTAAAGGAACTACGTGAAAAATCACGAAAAAGAAAGCAACTTCTTGCACAAACAGTAAGTAATGATTATAAATAATAATTTACTCCTTAAATTACTTTTGTATACAATCAAGATTAATATTTCTAGCTTGGAGTTTCTGGAGCTGAAGAATTAAGACAAATATTGGGTACTGGAGATGTACCTGTCAAAAAAGTAGATAATAAACCCAGCACAAGTACAAGTAGTCAAGAACATGAGCAATTTGATTATAAAAAGGACTCCCTCGATGAAATGGTTTACAGGGACTCATCGACATTTCTCAAGGTTTGTGGAAAGTACTTACTCTGCAGTTATTTTCTTCTGAATTCCCAAATGTATTAATAAATTACTTTCTAAATTGGTTAAAGAGCAATGTGTAATAATCAATTATTCTCTCCTTTTAAACTAACTCTTTTGATAACTTCCGAATCTTTTCTGTGCTTAGGGAACCCAATCATCTAATCCTCACAATGATTACTGTCAGCATTTCGTAGATACTGGCCAAAGACCACAAAATTTTATTCGAGATGTTGGTCTTGCAGACAGGTAAGATAAATTAACATTTATTTATTTATCACATGACAAGTACCAACAACTAACAAATCACTTCTCTACATAGTAGTTGTAATAAAATGATTTACTCTTTATACAGATTTGAAGAATATCCCAAACTTAGAGAACTAATTCGTCTCAAAGATGAACTCATTGCTCAAACTGCTACACCACCAATGTATTTAAAATGTGATTTAAATACTTATGATTTCAAAAGTCTGAATTGTAAATTTGATGTCATACTAATTGAGCCTCCCTTAGAAGAGTATCAACGAACTATGGGAGCAACAAATATGCAATTTTGGTCATGGGATCAAATAATGAACTTGGATGTTGGCGAAATAGCAGCTCAAAGAAGCTTTGTGTTTTTGTGGTGTGGAAGCTCTGATGGATTGGATATGGGCCGAGTTTGTTTAAGAAAATGGGGTTTTAGACGGTATTTTTTTTTCTAAATATGAATTTTAAAATATAAAAGTTGATACACAATTTTTACCTATTTAGATCTGTAAAATTCATTTGTTTTAAAGCATTTAAAAACATTTATAATTTGTATATGCTTTTTATTTAGGTGTGAAGATATATGTTGGATAAAAACAAATATAAAGAATCCAGGACATTCAAAAAATTTAGATCCTAGAGCTGTATTTCAGAGGACTAAGGAACATTGCTTGATGGGTATTAAAGGTAAACAAAATGTATCTTTTTGGTCTTTGTATTCAATCTTTTTATATCAAGTTTTCATAATAAGTAATACTCGAAGATCCAAATAAGATGTGACCTGCATCCATCTGTTTACCGGATAAAAAATATTTTATGTTAAATATAGTATTTAAATAAAGGTATTGCTACAGGGTTTCCTAAAAAAGTATGGCAAAGGCTATATTTTAAATTAAAAAAATAACCACGAAATTTTTGACACACCCTGTATAATGGCAATCCCTTTTAAAATTCTATGTTGGGGATGTATGAAAAAATGGTATTAATTTTTTATAATTTTAAATTTAAACAATTTCTGGTGGCTTTATTTATAAAATTGGGGAGAAAAAAATAGTGATATATATATTAGTACTGTCATGTAGAGTAAATCATAGACAAGAATATTATGAGTAAATAAAAATTGCCATTATACAGGATGTCGCAAAAACTTTAAGGTTATTTTTTTAAATATAAATAGATATGGCCTTGACCATAATTTTTTAGGCAACCTTGTAGCAGTAGGTACCTTTGTTTAAACATTATATTTAATATAAAATAGTTTATATCTGGTAAACAGATGGGTGCAGGTCACTTTCTGTTCGGATCTAAGACTACAACAAACAAAATAACAAATTTGCTACTTAGACCCTGTTTCTTCTAAACCCTTTCTTTCTAAACATCATATTTTAGGTACTGTAAGAAGATCAACGGATGGTGATTTTATTCATGCCAATGTTGATATTGATTTAATCATATCTGAAGAACCTGAATATGGAAGCCTGGAGAAACCAGTTGAAATTTATCATATAATTGAACACTTCTGTTTAGGTACTTGTTTTTGTTAAATTTAGAAAAACATAATTTTAACATATTATTTAATACACACACTACCTAAATCTTGGTGAATCGGTGTGCCTCTAACTCACCAACGACTATTGTTTAATACTACCCTCTAATGCATTTTTAGGTAGACGACGGCTCCATATTTTTGGCAAAGACTCCACAATACGTCCTGGTTGGTTAACTATAGGTCCAGAATTAACTAATTCTAACTTTGTGCCAGATGTCTACCCCAGTCATTTTGGCAATAACCAAACAACTACAGGATGTACAGAGAGAATAGAAGCTTTAAGGCCAAAAAGTCCTCCTCCTAAGGGTAAAGGCAATCCTGGAGGAAGGGGAGGGGTAACTTCCAAAGGGGTAGAGGTAGAGGCAGATAGAAAAAATAAATAATTCTAATGATTTCTCAGTATACCTATACTTTAGGCACTATTAATTGAGAAAAACCTGAAAAAAAAATGTATTTTATTGGTTTAAAAAGTCAGTAACTGGAGTTACTTACTAGATATTCATTATCAATATAAAGTGCCCAAAGTATAGTTGGTATTAGTTTTATTGAAGACTACCTTAGACTAAAACATGTTTTTTTGGCATAAATGATATCATATTCTCATAATGCCTGCATGTGCAATACACTTTTACCAGTTATCTGCTCGCTAATAGCAATAGATTCAGTAACACGACAAACAATACCATTATTGAATTTTTTTCACTCTGTTTCATTGTGCCTATTACAGCAATAAGGGCGCGTTTACAGATGCATGGAATTAGTGGTGCCAGTCATTACTTGCACGCCAGTTCACAAATAAAGTTGTTAATAAACAAGCAAGAATGCTGAACAGGTTCGAATAGTTCCCTTCCTACCTGAGAACAGGTTCCGTAAACCTGTTCAGTTGTTCATCATTTCTTTTTAACAAGTTCTTGACATTGAGGTGGAGACTGGACATATTAGGCATTAATCCATAGTTCCTGGTTCATCGTTCACCCTTATCAATCGAAACTATTTCAAACATTCATTAAAAAAACAGCATCATAAGCCATCCATAAAACACATCGCACCGCGAACGTTAGAGTAAACAGTTCAAGCACGTCAAGCTTAAAGCCTGGTTCGAGTTTCTTCGATCCAAATGAACGGGAATAGCCAATATGGTCCACTCGACGAAACGCAGATCACAGATCCAGTGAGAACATAGAACACAAAAACTAAAACGCGCGTCCGTTCGTCACCCGTTCGGTTCGAAAAGAACAGGCTGTTCAGTTCTCTTTAAAGAACGGTTTACTGAACAAGCTACATCTGAACGTGTTCTTAAGAACTGTTCCGTTCTTTTCATAACAACTCTATTCACAAATCACTGCAAGTGTAAACCTCTACTGACGCGCCAGTATATCCATGCGTGCATAAATGTCAAAAGTTAGTTGCCTTCTAATTTTTCCATGCGCCAGTAGAAACTGGCGAACCAACTAAATATTAATTGCAACGTGTTAACATAAACTTGCGGAGCGATTTACCAGTTTTCAGAAAATTTCATATTTAACATTTGCGGAGTTGTTAATTTCAAATAAAAAATGAGTAAAAAGTGGAGTTCTGCAAGAATTATCACATTTCTTGAGATTTATGAACAAAACCTGTGTTTATGGGACGTTCATTTTAATAGACGTACAACAACGGAGATTCTCGGGAAAACCGCTACGATCGCTTATCAAAAGGATGGGGATTCCAGGATTTGGTACAGTGGCGACGCCAACTTTTTGGTTTAGGGGTGGCTAAACATTTTTAGGACAGGCCAATTTTTTTTTAATGAAAAAAAAAAGTTCCTCACCGGTAAAACCCTTTAATTCTTTAGTCCTTTCTATGCTATTTCCTGTCCCGCAATATTTTTGAGGATAAAAAAAAACAAACAAAAAACGGCCTCATTTCTACTTCTTTTCTGTCCCGCCGCACAGGTCCGGGCCACCCCTGCCTCCCCCTAGCGTCGCAACTGATTTAGTATTCCAGAAGTTAAGGCTAAATTTCATTAACCACAACTTTTAAAAACTGAAACTGGAAAGCAAAAATAATATTTCTCTTTATGCAACATGTAAACGTTTACTGTTGCGAAAGTTAAACCGGCGTTGCTAGTGGCGTCATTAATTCCATGCATGTGTAAACACGCCAAAAGACCAATTTTTTAAAATCGTTGCACAAGGAATTGGATTTGGTATTCTCAAGCAATAAAATATTTTGTTGGTTTTTTTCTTAAAGATTATTAAATAATTTTAAGCCGCTTGTATTATTTTAAAAACAGTAATTATTTATCCTACCCATTATTTCATCTAATAATGCGTAAATTATTTACGAAACAACCAGGACAATTTGGAGCATAATAATATATACGTCCTGCCAGCTTGATGCATTTAATTGATTAGTATATTGCACTCAAGCAGGTAAAAAATAGACAAAGAATGGAATGGAATTCTTCATAGGATGACACGGTCCCGCTTTGTTGCTGCTTGCTGACCAATGGTAAAAAATTCCCAAAAACGGTTGAAAGTGACACGACGGGTGTATTTTAGAAAGTAATTAATATTATAATATAATATTTTTCACAGTACAAAAATTTCTATGGAAATTCTATTGTGACGTCCAAAACTGACATTTCTCAAATTAGGCTCGAGGTTCTATCGTCTTTGGTACAAACTCTATATTTAAGTTTTAAGTTTACTACTTTTATTGATATATTTGTTTTAATTAAATTTTGGGGCCAAATTATAGTGCTGCTTGGTCATAGATTGGTTTATTGGAATAGGTTATTAGTTTAATTAATGCTTTTATTGTACTTTATTGTTAGACTGTAATTATGGGTCTCTTTAAGCAAAAGGATTATTATAAATTCCTTTAGGTTTACATGGTTTCAATTTATTTATGTTTAAAATATTTTTTACTACATTCTAACATATTAATGCTATATACTCATGGGCTGTAATAGCAGCACATTTCCAAAACACATATTTTGAGATAAGTTCATAAAAAGTTTTCATTGCTAAAGCCACCCTCAGATGGTTAATATTATTGTGGTAATATTGATATTGATCAATAATATTGAACGTGTAGTAAGTATATTGAAACAATATTATAAAGTAGAGATGGGTCGTGAAAAACTCCGGGAGTTTATTTTTGGGAGCTTATTTTATTGCTCCCGGAGCATTCGCTGATGTCAAAAATTATCTTTTTATGTCACCAATGTGACAGATAGTTTAGCAGTTTGGTCCATAAATCGTTTAAAACCAAAATATTTAAGGTTAATGATAGTTGGTATAAGTCCCTGATACCATTAAGTATTGAAATCTGTTTATTCCTAGGTGATGGTAGCTATTCAATTTTTTTATTATTTTGCAGCATTTTTAGTTCAACTACAGTTGAATCTCTATAACTCAAAACTCAAGGGACCGCCAATTTACTTTCGAGCTAAAGAATATAAGTTTCAATTGTAGCAAATGACTTCGACTTAGAGAAAATTTCGGCTTGTGGAGGTTTGAGTTATAGAGGTTCGACTGTATAGGAAAATTGACTTTGCTCCGGGAGCAATCAAATGCTTCCAGCGCAAATCCATCATTATTATAATATCAAATAAATGTCATAATGTATTGCGTCATTATTATTGCTTCAATAATATTGACCATGTGAGGGTTGCTTAAGGAAAATGCATAGGAGTTGCTTTAGTTTTTTTTTTTTAAATAAAGGATTAGGTTTAAGTTAATACCTTGTCTGCCGGTATTGGTACTAAAAGGGATATGTATTTTAATATTTACACCAGTTCTTGGACTAAACGCGTATTTTTTGAGTTGTGTTACTATTGCATACCATGAGCGATATTATGCCGATTAGAAGCATTGCTTAATACTTCTGTATTGTGTAAATTTTCTGATTTACAGTCCTCAACTTAGAAAATTTATAAACTTATACAATTTCTTTATGTGTCGCGTTATCCCTTAAAGGTACGCGCAAATACGACGGTATCGGACGGACGGTACGAATTGAAAAAAATAGTTTCAGTGAAATTAAATAAAGCAGCGCACATAATATGTGCGGGCGGTAGGCACCAGATTAAAAAATTCTGCGAGAATATAGCAACATGAAACAGATCAAAGATTACCGAGGAATCACGTTATTTGACAATTTTTAAGCCAATTTATACCTGGGGGTTATTTAATCCAGGGGATACCACCCCTGGCCCTTATTTTTGAATTAAGGAGTAGGAATTTCTGTGGGAAAGGGTGTAAAATTTCTCTTTTTGTTTGCCTATTTCTATTACATTTAAAAGTAGGCAATTTGAAAAGTGGGAAGAATTTTCACTTGGGGGCTTTCTATTCTCTTACCGTCAAAAATGGAGCCCAGGATGAAAAGGCACTTACTGTTCAGATTTACCCATATCTTGCATGTGTGAGTGTCATTTAATTTCACTAGGACTTTTTTCCAAAACGTTCCGTCCTACCGATGCCGTGGTATGTGAGCGTACCTCATAGAAAAAAAATTGGGCATATTTAAAAAAAAGTGAAATAGATTTTTTTGATTAAAACGCTCGTGACATATGGGGTTTATGCAAAATCGCTTAATGATTCGTTGATTGGTTGGCTTATATCTTTAACTACTGTAATTTAGATTTTTTGTTATGTGAGGGACGTATCAACGTGTCAACCCACACCTTGCAAATGTCCATTTTTGAAAAAAAATACGTATTAGAGACCTAGTTTCAAAGTGTACAATCTCCATTTATACTTTTTAATGCAACAGTTAGATAAATGTTCCAATAGTTGTATTTTTCAGCGCTGAATCTAAATAAATCACGTTTTAGGGCATGGCTACATCCATAACAGTGTTCAAACTTAAGAAAGAATGTACTGATTACATTCAATGTATAGGTTCTTTTTTTAATAATATGTTATAACAATCTAATATTGGAGATGGTACACTTTGAAACTAACCCTCTTCATATAGGGTTTTTGCAAATAACGCCTCAATTATATTAATGTTTACTAATTAAGAAAAAAGATCAAACAAATCTGTTTCCTACTTGTGTATAATTAAGGAATAGGATTAGGAGTGAAAATAAAAGACTTTTTATGCGGATTTTTTTTTTATTCACATCCAAAATCGCGCAAGCGGTTAGACGTGATCATTGAAAATAGTTAAGTAGTCATCGGGTAAGTTCAGATCTAAAAATAAAGTACAGAGTGTGCCAAACAAAAAGTTAATACACAAAATTTTAACTTAAAAAACGTTCAATTAGAATTAATAATTTACCTAAACTTATCACTAGAATATCATTACCAATTTGACATTTTTAAGAAATAAAAAAAGCTTACGCTACTGGTCCAGAAAGTTAAAATGACAGTTTCATGAGTAACTGGTTATACATGTAAGTGACTAAAAGGGAGATTTGTAGTTAATTTGTTTATATTTACGTCATTCTTAAGTTACTTTTGCTCAATATTAAGTTGTAAGGGTCTCCTTTATACAGGGTGTCTCTAAAAGGGGCGGAAAAAATGCTTCCACAAATTCCTGATGCTAAAATATGGCGATCTAACCCAATTGACCTCGGTTCAAATTTGTATAAATAATTTTGTTAATAATTGGTGAGTCACGATATTCTCCTTTGGTGGGTTTTATGGAATAACAAAAATAAAGTGTGGGCTCCTTTTATTGTAAAAATTAGGGGCGCCATCTGCGGTATCTGGCACATATTTAAAATGAAATACCTATCTTTTTCAGGCCACTCTGTATTTAACTTTTAGATATAAATTCTTATTCTTCAACATGTTTTATATAAAAAGGTATTTGTAGTGCAAGTTGATTTAAGCTGCCGTTTTTAAGATATATGGTTTTTTAAAAATCACTTCCTGTATGGTCAGGTCTAAATTGTTCTTAGATGACTTTAAGGAGAAAAGTTTAAATAAACCTTTGTCTTAAATGTCAAAACTTTTGAGATACAGGACGATAAAGAAAAAGAAATAAGAATTGGTTATCACACTGTATCTCAAAAGTAGAGACATTTAGGACATAGGCTTTTTGAACTTTTCTTCTTAAATGTATTTAAGGTTTACACTCTAAAGGTTAGCAGCTTATTCCGAAATAACCTGAGAGTTTACACCTAGCCATATAAGAAGTGATTTTTTTAAATCGATCCATATCTCAAAAACGGTAGCTCAAATCAACTTTAATACGTATATCATTTTTAAACAAAATATGTTGTCAAATAATTTTTTTATCTAAAAGTTAAAAGCAGAGCTCAAAAAAGCTATTTTGTTTTAAATGTCAGCATGATAAGGCAGGTGGTGCCCTCTAGGGTTTTTATATGACTGAACGCAAAATTCTATTTTGTCACCACACAAACTCCCACTAGCGAAATATTGTGACAATGCCTTAATTAATATAATAACAATATTATTTATGAATAACAAAAAAACAAATTGAATTTTTGACACTGTATCTCCCAAATAATCCACTTTTGGACTGAGGTAAGTTGTGTTGATTCGTCATATTTTAGCTTTAGAAATTTGTGGTAACATATTTCCGCACCATGAGGAGACACCTATATGTTTTAATAACTAACAAAATTATATAAAATAACTAAATATTTTTCTGGAATTCAAGTATTCTAGCACACTCTGTATTTTTCCAATGGCTGCTATTGTACTTATTTTTATCTCTTCTCTACAATGTACTTATCACAAGAAACAGCTAACAATAAATTCTTATATAAAAACTTTATAGTATATTCTTCAGATAATTTTTAATATACAGGGCGGATGGAAAAAGTACAATGTGCATCAGTAATTTTACCCCTGTATATATTAAAATAATTTAGCGTAGCAGTATTTTTGACAAAATTAATAATAATACTTACAACCGTGTAAAAATATATTTTCCGGGTAAAACCCGTGAATACTTTTGTACCACCCCGTATAAATTTATAAAAATATTATCCGCCAGTTTTAAGGTACGAATAGTATTCTTCCCTATCTATCTAAACTACCCTATCACAAAGTACGACCGTTAACAAAAATAAACCTAAAAGAGTAGGTACTATCTAAAATTTGACAAATATCTTAACAACAATTATTTTTTTCGATAAATAACGTCTATTTAACATTATTTGGTCATTGTACAAAGGGAATATGCTCTGAAACCCATAACTAATTTAATACACAGGGAAAGCGAAAGCTTCTTTTAACTTTAATAGTTACATTTAAGTTATTTTAAATACAGGGTGATTCTTAACCTATAAGCATACACTTGGAAAATTTTTACTAATCACAAATAATGGCTAATAATTAAAAAAAGTTAGTAAAATATTTCTAATTAGTGAGATAATCATTAAAAAAGTTAAATTAAATAAAATAACGCGAATTATGAAGACAAATAATAAATAGTAAACGATTTTTTATTTAAAAAATAATTAAGTTTATTTTTTACCAAGCTTTGTAAAATTAATTGGGTAAACTTTTTGTTCTTTATAAAAAAAAATAACCAATACAAATATGGTCATAATGTTTGGTATTCCTAATAATACACTCTACTACCAGTTGTGATTTTATTTTTACATGATTAGAACTACCATTATTAGGGCTTATAGTGATTATACCAAATAATGAAACAAAATATAGATTATTATTTTATTTTTTATTATTAATCATTATTTGACCCTCAAATTACACTGTTGTTGTTTATTTTAAATAATTAGTTATCTCCCTAACTAAAAAAATACTAACTTTATTTTTAACTTTCAGGTGATTGTCTATAGCAATAATTTCCCAAGGTTATGTGTATAGGTTAAGAGTTGCCCTATTTAGGTGCTCCCCTGCATGTCTAAACCTATACTAACATAAATCACAAAAAATAGTTGGTACGTTGATTTCAAAAATGTGGAAACAGTGAAAACTTCTACAACAAAATGTGTTAAGGTCTTTATAGCAAATACTTTAATTTAAATGTTAAAATTTAAAATTGTAATTGATGTTCTTGATCTACGTTCTTGATCTCGTGTCAAAGTATTTTCTGTTTCTATGTTTGACTCATAGGATTGCCGCACTTGCCTAACGGCTTGTGCTGTCAAACTTCCCATTCGTAAAAAAAGTATCACTTTATGCACTTGTTACATAAAATTACTATTTAAGTCTTATTCCCTCATAGCAAGTTTTTACAAAAACGGTAAGTATACGATTTTTTTAACCTTAATTGGTATTTTCTTCTATTTCATTTTCGAAAACCTCCACCCTAAAGAAGATTTGGCGTTGTCAAGGTTGCTAGATTATATAAAATTATGTTACTTCCTTAAACATTACTTCCTCATGCTTTTAGCAAAGCAAGGGTATGATATATTACATGAGGAGTAAAGAAAAGTTATTTATTATTAATGTTTTTATTTTTATAAAAATTACTTAAGGTAAGAAAGAGCTTATTAAAAAAATATGACAAAAAATAAATAAAGATATAAAGAGATCTAAGAAAATAAGTTGTACACGACTTATCCTGTAAATTTCACACAAAAATTGACATCATATATTCTCTATTTTTCACAAGCTTCAATACAAAAATGCTTTAATTTAAGCTTTAACTTCGGTGTAACCGTTATAATTTGCTGTTAACAATACAGCCTACAGGGTGATTAGACGTTTTTAAAAAAAAATTAATGACCATATACATATAATAAATCACAAATGGGATTACTCCTTTTAACAATACATCATACACGGCGATTCATAATTATTTTTTAAAAACTTTTATCCCTGTAGGATGTATTGTTAACAGTAAATAATAACGGTTAGGCCGAGGTTACACTTTGACCTCTCCCTAACATTTTTTGTGTTAATAACTTAAGTAATAATAAAAGAGATATGGCCATTCAAATTAAAGAATTTTTATTGAAGCTTATGGAAAAAAATAAAGCATATGCGATAATTTTGGTGGGGTGTGTATTTTAAAAATTGGGTTGCAAATAATAGGTGGGTTTCGGATACACACTCTTTCACTCCAGTATGTACCTAAGTAAACTCTATAAGGCCCAGTTTTACATAAACTGAACTCGCAATTGTAAAACTGGGCCTTATAGGGTTTACTTAGGTGCTTACAGAGTGAAAGAGTGTGTATCCCGAACCCACCTAATGTTTTAGATAGGCAACTTACGTGAGTTCCTATTAATTGTTTTAAACAGAACCCTGTATACAAATTCTTATAGACAGTTAAACATGGTTGTTTTTATCCTAGATGCTTAAAAAGACTACACATTAAAAAATAACGTTGGTAAAATATTTTTACTTAGGAAGGTAATCAATTATTTAATAAAAATAACATGAATTCTGAGCACAACTGACAACTAATAATGGAAACTATGTCTTTACAGAATATTTAACTAATGTTTTTGTTCTTTGTAAAAACTAAACCAATAAACAAGGTATGATGTATATTATGTATTTTAGTACTCTGCTTTAAGTTGTGGTCGTATGTGAGTTTATTTTCAAGTAATTAAAGTTAAAATTATGGCTTATAATTTAAAAACTAAATTATGTTGACACGAAAAATAGGTAACTACCTTGCTTTACATTATTAGTCATTATTGGTCTTTAGAATTCACGTTCTTTTTTATTCAAAATAATTAATTATCTCTAACTTAAAATATTTTACTAACTTTTCTCCAAATTCAGTATGGCAGCCATCTGCCACTATCGATTATTGTTTTTTTTTAAATTTGCCCCCAGTTATTAACTAAACATTTTTATTTACTACAGTTTTAAAAGCATTTTAAAAACTTTCAATATTTTGAAAAAAACCTTACTTCCAACTTTTTATTTTAAATGGTTAATGTGGTTAATAACTTCAAAATCAGTTTCATAAAACTTTTGATACCCCTGTAAAATTAATAAAGTCATTCAAAGTGCTATTCTAAATAAATTTTTTAAAAGATGTTATGCCTAAAAATGAAAAATAAAGGTAGTTTACTCTTGGGGAAAAATAAAGTTTTTGCGAACCCTGTATACAAAATGAACATTTTTTCTTCGTGAATCATATTGTTTTTACAAGCAAAAATGTTTATAAAGAAAGGCTTTTTTAAAAAAGTCTTTGGTCCATTTGACCTCGTTAGCCCCAACAGTCTGTATATAATCTTGTATAAAAACCGGATTTTTAGGCTACATTACGTCGATCACGCATCCGACACTGTGGAGTGAAATTGGAGTAGGTAGATCAGACTATCTAAAAGGGCT
This sequence comes from Listronotus bonariensis, assembly GCA_014170235.1. Taxonomy (NCBI): domain Eukaryota; kingdom Metazoa; phylum Arthropoda; class Insecta; order Coleoptera; family Curculionidae; genus Listronotus; species Listronotus bonariensis. The sequence continues at coordinate 24,427 of JACEGR010006297.1, forward strand.
AGCCAAACAGTTTTCCTGATAATTCAGTATTACATGATGTAAAATAGCATATTTTTAAAATATGTTTACGAAATTAAAGTAGAAATTTCATTATTATTTTTAATTTCCCCATTTAATATTTCTTTTTTAATTTGGTAGTTGCCAAGATTCTAAAACATGAACAACCAATTCAGAACACACTAAATAATGTTGTTAGTTAAAATAAAAGCGGTTAACGACTGTATGCCATATCAAAGACAATCATCTGATACTCAAAATCGTTTTTTAACACAGCTTTGTTACCGTAAAACAATCAAAATTTCCACATATCTTTCATCAACATGTACCCTTATGTTTTAATTAAAAATAAAGATAATTATTTAAATAAATAAATCTTTATCTTTGCAGATATCCTCTACTGAAAACCAAGTTATAGGTTATTAAAATTGCAATCAAAGATAATAATAAACCTAGTTACAATGACATACATATTTTAAAAATGCTTTCAGTATAAACTGAAAAAAAATGTAATTTGGGTTATTGTAAATTATAACACTTTGGAATTTGGTTAGGTAATAAGATTTGTTTTAATTAATTTCCTTTTCTTAAAAAAGTCCTGAAAAATCGTAAACATAGGCAAGATTTATAATAAAAAAATAAACTGAGATCAAACAATAAAAACAATTAGTTTGTACTTCGCATTTTAAATTAAAAAGAAAAACAATTTTATTATAATCTTTAAAACCTTTCTTTACATTAATCATACTTTTAACAAAAATTAATATATAAGCGAAAGCAGTGAAAATGATTCAACAAATGAACTTTAAAAATGAAAAACATGACTTCTAAGAATATTTTAAGACCATCCAACAAAAGTGTTTCTAGTATTTTTAAATAATATCGGCAATTGTCATAAAATTGTGAAGGATACAATTATTACAAAACATTGAGTTTCTAGCCAAGTTTCAGGACATAAAATTGTGCACGGAGTCAATTGACCCTACGGACGTACATGCACATTTTTATCCCTGTATCGAAAAACCATATCCTGCGTATCTGGCGAACAACCTAAAAAGTATTCTAATTATGGTGTTAAAGGGTACCATTACTGGTTAATTTTATAATAAAATGTTCGTACACATACAACTAAATTACATAATTTCTAAACCATAGTTTGGTAAAAATGTTGTAATAATTCTGAACGGTACCTCCGTATATTGGGTAAAAGTTTACTTATCGGACCTGTCGCCGATTTTAAGATTTTTTGCTTGCGGCGTTATTTTGGGGCGCTAATTACGAAAAATTGTTTAGTGGGAAACGTTTTGTTTTCGATATACTACATCATCAAAGTTAAAAATGAAACTAACCCTATTTTTACTATATTCCTCTTTCTTTTGCAAACAATTCTTGATTTATAGGTAAAGTGGCACACAATATTTTATTTAAACCCTTTAAAACCCTAATTTTTAAATTTATTTTCACCTTTTTTTAATTAAATTGTAAAACTTCACTTTAAAAACGCCTCAACCATGTATACACATAGTGCTGTCAAGACCCGATACGATTTAAGTGATTAAAATTGTAACTCTGAAATGTAATGAAAAGAGGTGTAAAATATATCGAAAAACTGGTTTTTAAAAGGTGTAAATCAAATATTAGTGACATTTTTAGCTTTAAATCAAGAATTATTTGCAAAAAAGGTAGAATAAAGGGAAAATAAGGTTAGTGTGATTTTCCACTTATACGAAGTATATCCTGAAAACATAAGGTTTCTGGCTAATTTTTTTTTCAGATACGTGATCAGCGCGCCAAAAAAACCCCTTAAACGGAAATTGGTCAAAATCGGAGTTGCCGCAGGTACCGAGACAACTATAAAAAAATATCAAAATCGGCGTGGTGTCCGATAAGTAGAACAATTTACCGCATATTGTTTCCAAACACTTGTACTCAAAATACTAAATTCGGTAATTTACATATCGGATACCAAGCCGATTTTGAAGATTTTTGGCACACGGGTTTTTTATTTGGGTGCTGATTACAAATTTGAAGTCGGCAACGTTTCGTTCTAGAGATATTTATCATCAAATTTGAATAAGAAACTAACCTAAATTCACCATATTTCCCCTTTTTCAATTCTTAAACTTTTTGCTAAATTGGTACTCAAAGTTTGATTTCCACCTCTTAAAACCTTCTATTTATTTTACCCGTTTTTCCATAAAATTGTAAAATTTCACTTTCAGTCCCAGTAGCTATGGCGGCGCCATGGCTACTGTGATTAAAATTATTAAATGTAAATTTTAATGGTAAAAGGGATAAAATAAATAAAAAAATGGGTTTTTAGGGAGTGGGCATCAAATATTGAGGGCCAATTTAGCTTTAAATCAAGAATTATTTGCAAAAAGAAGGGGAAATATAGTGAAAATTAGATAAACTTGCTTTTTAAGTTTGATGATGGATATCTCGAAAACGAAACGTTGCCGACCAAAATTCTTTCAGATTCGTAATTAGCGCACCAAAAAACTCCAATATGCCAAAAATAATTAAATCGTCGTGGTATCCGATAACTAAACAATTACCCAAAATTGGATATGAAGAGATCTTTATACGAACATTTTATTATTGAATTTTTTAAACAATTTCCCCTCTTTATACTTGCACTAAAAAATCGGTAATTTTTATTTAAAAAAATACCTCAATTTTTGTTGTATGGTACAAAAACAAAACATAACAAGCAAAAATTATGAATGAAATCATCATGCAATATTTACACCTTTTCCACTTTGACACGGACAGCCCAATCATAGGTATGTTGATTCCCCTGCAAAATTTACACGTTAGTTAAGACACCAATTACAAAACAAATGACAAATAACTCAGCACAAAAATGCAATTTTTTCCAGTACTTTATATAAAAAATATATTGTTAAAAATAAAAAGCAAAATATAAATATTATAAAAACACTGTTAAAATAATATTTTTGTAAACAGTAAATTTTATGTTTGCGTCATATTCCTTTCTTGTAACACGTAAATTAATTTATACAAATACAGGGTGTTTTAGAGTAACACGTTAATACTCAAGGGATCTTTACTAAGAGTAGTAGAAAAGATATTAGTCCCTGAGCCAGTAATGAAATTTACTGCATGATAATAACACTTTTAAAGCCTTTTTAGTGGGTTCCTTTGACGAGTCTACCAAAAATATTTATACCGCCATTTATGAAAGCGGCGCAGTAACCCAGCCTGTCAATGTCAAATGTTTCGGGTGTCGGACTGGGCAAATGCGTCACTTTTTTATCGGACAAGTTTACCACAATGTTTTGCATGGAATTTTTAAACATTGTGCCAAAACTCGTACAAGTATTACAGTTACGAAACCCGCCCAATCCGATACCCAAAACATGTCAACGGACCTTATAGTTTCGTAATTGTAATACTTACGGTTTTTGGCACAATGTTTAAATATTGCATGTTAAAGATTATGGTAAACTTGTCCGACAAAAAAGTGACGCGTTTGCCCGGTCCGACACCAGAAACATTTGATATTGACAAACTGAGTTAACGCGCCGCTTCAATATATGGCGGTATAAATATTCGTGGTAGAGTGGTAGACTAGTTAAAAGGAACCTCCCTAAAAGCTTTAAAAGTGTTATTATCATGAAGTGAATTTCATTTCTGGCCCAGGGACTATATTTATGCAATTGAAAATATCCTGTATAGTAAACATCCATATTCTGGCAAAATTTCAAATTCGATGTTTAATAAAAGATTATATTTTTTGTCTACAAAAATATTATTTTAACATAAAAACGTTACCTTTTCCTCCAGTATATTCTACGGGTGGGTTAGTATTAGTAAAGGAACAGAAAGAATTTCTTATATGTTAGTTTTTATTTCATTATAACGGAAAATACTGTATACTACAAGGTTATTTTTTCTGGCTATATTACATTTAATATTCATCCATTAGTATTTTAACTGTAAAAACTTACAGGGTGTTTTATAAAGTGCCGAACAGTGAAAGATTAGTTTAAAGATTGATTGTCCTACAATTATTAATTTTGATGAGGTAGATCCAAAACTTTTTTAAACCGTGAATTTTATTCTAAATGATTTAATATACTCTTTGTCTTAGATCTAATACCAACGTTAAATTTCATTAATTAAACAATGTTTGCTTACTGAGACGTAAAAACATTAAAAAATAATACGTAGGAATGCGTTGTGGAAAGCCAAAAGTGGGTCTTGGGACCGCTTTGGTCCTGGTCCCGGGGTCTAGAGACTCAGTGTGCTCATCGGAAATTTGAAAGATTTCGGGTATTTTTTACAACATCAACCAAAAACTGGATTAATTGATAATCCTATAGTTGGTGGTTCAAATTTACAAAGTACTAATTTTAGAAGATTTTTCTATCGGAAATGCACATCTTACTGTAATATTTCGGAAAAACTTGCTTCTTAAAAAACTGCCGGACGGTTGTCAAAAACAAATAACATCAGTAAAAGCAAACAAAATTAAATTAACAGCTCAAAAATTTCCATGAAATATCGTGCTATAGACGAAGAGTATATTTACAAGAAACACTCTGTATATTTTTACTTAAACTTAAATAATAAACTACTTATATTTGTACTTGATTTGCAAAAACAAATGTCTGCTATTATTAAAAATTGCGGCGCCTAAAAAGAGTTCGGTGTAAAAAATATTATCAAAAGGCATTATACGGGTCACTAGAATATGGTTTTGAAATTTTGATAATTTTATTATTTTCAGGTTAATACTTATATTGAAATATGTATCAAAAATTGTAGAATTAATAAAAATATAGGGTTTTAATAAAACTGTTATTAGTTTGGTGACAGGTGAATAGATTTAATTGGTTTAAAAAATGTGTGTTTAATAGTAATGTTTATTTAAAATTTTGTTTCCAAGATATAGTTTTGTTAATTCTAGCATATTGCTCGTTTAATTTTCTGGCAATAACAGGTAAACACAATTTTTGTGTTTCACATAATTTTGGTAAAGTGTGTATTTTATACAGATCATTTTTAACAGTTAATTTAAGATAGACTCTAAATAAATAAAAACCTATTTTTATAAACCAATTTCATTAAATAAAGAAATAACACGAATTGTGTTCCTTTCGTAAAACGCCACCCACATTCTCTTAGAGCTTTATTTTTGATTTTTTTTTCTTTCCGTTGACTATCGCTATATAAAAAATAATAGATTTTTGTTTTTGTTCTCAGAAATTTTAGGCAACAAAAGCCTAGTTTGTAGCCTTGTTTTAGTAACATTTAGCATCTTTTAAGCACTATATATATTGACTTCTGGATGTATTAAACTTTAATTTTAAAATAAATGCACGCTTCAAATGCAAACTTGATAATTTCAAAACAAGCATGTAAATGAAGAGATATGTTATATTAATTGTGATCTAAAGACAAAGTTGCGACAGGCAGATAAAAAAAAAGGTACTAGCAACCGAAATACTGCAATAATAGAAATATTTCTTTCTTTTCTACTAAAAATGTCTTCATGCCAAATAGTATTGGTATTGGTGTTCTAGAGCCTATATGCTAAAATTCACAAATTCGCCACACGTTTAATTTTCTTGTGTAAATATAAAAATATATACATAGTGGTTTAATGGGGCTAAAAACATTGCAAAACAAAAAAATCGCAACACTTTATGCAAAGGTACTTAAAAGTTTGTTTTTTAAGGAAAATTATTCCAATATAATTTTTATTTGAGCAAAGAAATCCAAATAAAACTATATAAAATCATTTTGTTTAGACCTAATTTATCACCCCATTAAAACATCCGGTATTAATATGCAAAGTACAGGGCAAAATAAACTTAATATAAGATTGTGCGGAATTAAGTATTTTGATGTTTATTTATCAAGCCAAGCCTAATAATCGGTTTAATTTTAAAAGCCCCCATGTTATTTAATGCTTGATTTTTTTAAAGTTAATAAAAATATTTTTGAAGTCATTCTTTTCGAGCCATTTAAAGTCAGACCTACACTAGGTTAAATGCACAACGATTAATCTACACAATTCTTTCATCCATTTAGTGAATGATCAGTTCGTATAGTATAGTAAACAGTATGGTAAACATCCCTAAGATTTGCAAGCATCATTTAAAATTATTAAATATTTTTTTACTTCACCCTAAATTGTACCAAATATCAGACACTACCTTCTTGGTGGCTCACACCAAGGCTTGTTTACTGTATCATAGAGTGTTGACTGGGGTAAAGAGATGTTATTGCCACCCATGATACAAAAATTACAAATGGTAGGATCAACAGCGATTCCAAATTAGTTCGCTTTGCGCGTGACGTAGCAATATCACTACGTTTATATCGAATAGTTGAAGCTAGCTTGAGTTAAAGCGGCTTTTAAACGTGGCTTGAAAAAAGCGATATAAACGCGCTTGAAAGTGACTTGAATCGCCTGAAAATAAGTAGGGTTGACTTCACTGAAGCCGATTAGAAGCACGATATAAACGATTCAAGCGGGCTTAATAACTGCCTAACTTCAGATGAATGCTTCCTCGAATGTCATCAGTGTTAATTTCATATATGATTTTGATATGTTTATGAAAAATATGAGTTGGAGAAAAAGTGAAAAAACGTTAAAACACGCTCACACCAACAACAGCACGGGACGATTTAAAAAGTGAGGTTTGTTTTTCATTTGATGTCTACTGTGAAGTGGAATGCAAAACTGCCGCATGCGGACGACGATGGCCTGAAATATGCTTGACCTCGATTTTTAATCGACTTTCAAGCCACCGAAATAAACACATTAGCCTTAGAAATAAGTACTAAGAATGCATGCAATGTTTGTGAATTTTGGTCATTTGTCAAATATGAGGACAAATATAGAGAAATATATTTTTACAATAATATAACTACTAATCTAAGAATATAATTTATAATGTAAACCAGCAAAAAATGTTAATATGAGCATAACCGGAACCTACGTAATAAACCACTGTTTAAAGCTCCTAAAAACAAATTATCTTATATCTAATTAGTTTTAAAGTCACAAAACTGCCAAAAAACAAAGTAAAACGGCAAACAAACTGTTAAAAACACGAAAACAAACGTATGTTTTCAACTTTGTTTACAAATTTTGTCACATTACTACGTCAGAGACGGTGGTCACTTGATATACGTCATGCGCAAGATCCTACCTTTTGTATTTGTTGTATCATGATTGCTACCCACCTTGTTAACAAATTAATACCGTTGATTTATAAATCTTAAGTTTAAGCTAGTTTTTAAAAATTCAAGCTTACAAAAAAAATGTTTTTAGGTTTCTAGTCAAGAAAACAAGCTGGCATGGTAAAAAGAAATTAATATGAAAAAAAAATTCATAGTGTTTGTTCAGAGAAATCCCATTCAGCCAATTTTTGCCTCCCACAGAACAACACTAATCACCACTTTAATGCATTCCTTTAAAATCCAACAGGAGAGGCTATACTTTATTTGTTCTTTTATTCTTAGTGACAGATTTTCTGTCGTTCTTTTTCCTCTGAATCTCCAAATCTTAAGATCTTGGCTTAATAAACTGCCCCTTGCTTAATGTACCAACATAGTACATCAGTACTTAGGCGTAAAACTTTTTGTAGGCTGTCTCAAAATAAAACAGCAACTATATAAAGGCTTATTCATGTGTCATCATGTCATTTTAAAAGAAAACATATTATTTTTTATTATATTCTTTTTAGAAATTTTTTCTTCAAAGATTTTACCAAAAAGGAACAGGTGATGTGACTGTATTTTCGAAAGGAAAAAAGTTTTTACATATTTAAAAATTGTAAACTTTGTTTTTTATTTTATTAGTTGTCCTGGACTTTGCATATAACTTGTAGCTTTATTTCAATATTTTTAAACACAATAAAACTTTTAAGAATTTAACAAAATATAATTATTTTTTTGTCCCAAAAATTAGTTCACTCTCTAAGCGCACCTTATCATAATTTAAAAAAGGTTAATTTTTTCTGAATTAATAACAAAAACTATTCCCCTAAAAAAGTGCAACATGACTTTCTTTGTATGGTAATTATAAAGTGGGATAAAAATATACTTAGTAACTATTAATTTTATCAAAAGCATAAATATAAAATAGAATATTATTAATTTGCGGCAAATTTGGTTGTAAAACTGGAATTTTCTTTAAACCTATTCCACAATAAATATTAAATAGGTCAATTTTTAAAAGTAAATACCTCTGTAATAACAAAAATATGTTTTAATAAGAATAAGTTTTGGATTTATAGTTTAATATGTAAAAATATGTTTTATATGAATATTATCAATTTTAGGCGTTCAACCAATTATAACCGCGGTAATAATTGGTGACAACTTTGACGTATAATACATTGTTTAAAAGTCAACATAACCGATTGGTAAATACCGTTTTAGAAATGGTTCTTCGCCTAAAATTGATGTGTACAAACTTATCAAGACAACATAGGTAATTTTAAATTTTATTTTAGTTGTCTATAACAAAAATATTAAAATAATTATACAGAAAAAAGATCTTATATCCTTAGAGTATAAACATCAATATGGACCTGGAGAAATACTAAATGTTTAAAATATGACTAAAGACACATCGTTATAATGAATCCGAGTGAACCAATCGGATAAAACTTAATCCGACAAAAAATTGCGATATACACGTTTCAGATTGAGTAAGGGATTGAATTGAACGCCATAAGTCAATCATGTTTTTTAAGCGATTTAAATTAAGTTCAGTCCGATCGGAGGTTATATTAGTACCATGTTCACGGTTTTTTTGGAAAAGGTTTAAAAAATGGCAGTTAGATTAGTGTAGAAACGAAATAGTGGAAAATAAAATAAGCTTAAATATTTGCTCAAATATTGTAATAGTATTTCTTTTGTGGTTTGAGTTATTATTTTGTCTTACATTCTGAAAAAAAAATTCCACAAACGTAAGGTTAAAACTTTATTTTTATTTGTTTGCTTTCTTTCTCATGTAAATACTTTTCTTTGTCAAATTTTAAAGAATTTGGAAGCGGATTATCTGCATCCGATAAATTCTAGGACGAAGGGCACGGCATTAGGTTTAATGCGATCCGTCCAATCGGATTCGATTTTTACGATGTACCCTTAGTCCACGACAGAATATCTTACAAGGCATAGTCAAGTGAATCTAATCCCCAGATGTATTTACTTTGTCATTAATTAAAAGTTTATCTTATAAAAATTAACCCTTTTAAAAAAATGACACATTTATTTTTTATATAAAAGGCTTATTAGAACATAACAATCAAAATTTAATAAAAATGGAAAAAAGCTGAAATCCAAATTATGGAAAAAATAAGAATGGTGGCACCCAATTTGGTTTTCTTTGTTTATTACCTATAAAGATTTGGTTTGCTTAAGAAAGTAATTTTTTAAAAGCTGACGAATATTTTCCTTTGCCATTCTTCAAACGGCGCTGTTTAGAGTATAACCAAACGCTAGAATCTGTTTTTGTGCAGTGAAGAAGAAGAACAATTAGTGGTAGGGGAGCCCAAGAGAGGGATTTCGGGGTTAACTGCAGCGCGGCACATTAATATACCGGAGGATACCTTCTACCCGGTTAAGTACCTCCACCAAATATGAGCCCCGTATACAGGGCCGATCGTAAAAACAAAAATATATCCATCTGAAATTTTCGAGCGCGTCAGATTAAGATAGAGTGAGGTAATTACATGCCAAACAGTATATATTCCACTAATCTGACAATTTAAGAGTACGTAAAAAGCGGAGGGCTATAAATTGTAAAAAAAAAAGTCATTTTAACATTCTCGAGGGTGGCTATTTTTTTATTTTGAAAAAAATCATTCAAGGATAACGAAAAATATATAATCCCATCCAAACGATTTCCACAAACCGAAATGATAACAGTATTTTTTGACATATTTAAATATCTATAGCCGATTTCCCCACCGATGAAAAGGTATACATTATATAACGATTTTTCTTCTTATCATCTAAGCTTTGCAACCCAATAGGTTTCTATGACGTTCAAGTAAATCTCCATTTAGCATCGTGGGCTCCCCTATTATATACAAGTATTTCATTTGTGTCTGTATATGTCTTGAAAACAAAAACATAATTCTTTTAGGTTTTGGATCAAAAGTAATTATTAGGAAATAGGGTAAACAAAAAATTTAAAATTACCGCGAACCACTGATGGTTGTAAAACAATATTTAAAATTTAACTAACAAAGGCTACTACCAAAATAACCATATTATTGCAAACCTTGTCCACAAATCTAACTACACAGACCTTACTGTAAAAACTTAAAAAACTGTTAAAATGTGTTAGTCCCTGGGCCACTAATGAAATGGACTTCATGATAACAACACTTTTAAAACTTTTTTAGAGGGCTTCCTTTTGACGAGTCTACTACGAATATTCATACCTCGTCAAAAGTAACCCCTTTAGAAAGGTTTCAAAAGTGGGTTCTTATCATAAAGTCCATTTCATTACTGGCCCAGGGACAAAGTGTTTAGTCATATTTATTTTTTTGTGACCTAAAAAGCAAAACAAGAAGCGCATATTTCATGTTTATCACAGACCAACAGTTCCATAAAAAAATTATACAGGGTGTTCGGAAAATGCGTTAGGAAATTTTAAGGGATCATTCTGCAATGAAAAATAATATTAGTGAGTCCTTTGACAAAATGTCTAAATCTCCCTGGGTTACCAAGTTACAGGGTTAAAGTTCAATTTTATTTTTGTTCTTTCGCCATATTACATTTATTTTTTAACCAATTTAGTTGGCATTTGGCACACGAATTGAGCTTTGCAAATTTTAAAATTTTATGATTAAATTACTTTATTTATTATCGCTAGAGGGAAAAATTTATTTACATCTTAACTTTTTTATTTTGACAGTTATTGCAAAGCTGGGGCGCCATTTTATTGACAATCAAAATCTTAAAAAATAGGGTACTCTTTAATAAAGCCGATAAACCCCACCGTTTAGGCACCGACATCAAAGTTTTCATCAATTTCAATCAATAATCTACATATTTACAGGGTGTCCAGTAGCTTAACCGACAAACTTTACAGGGCGATTCTACAACGGAAAAAAGGAAAAAAACTTCATATGAATATATGTCTTAAGCGTCTTAGTTTTTGAACTACAGGGTGTTAAGAATTAAAAAGTTTTTTTTAATATTTAACACACCGTAGTTCCAAAACTAAGACGTTTAGGACATATATAATGTTTTTTTCTTATTTTAAAATTGTAGAATAACCCCTTAAAGTTTGTCGGCTGAGTTACTGGACACCCTTTATGTATGTAGGTAATTTGATGGACATTGATGAAAACTTTGATGTCGATTGGTGTCTAAACGGTGGGGTTTATCGACTTTATTAAAGAATACCTTATTTTTTAATTTTTTGATAGTCTATAAATGGCGTCCGCAGCTTTGCGATATCTGTCAAAATAAAAAGTTATGATGTAAATAAATTTTAAGTTTCAGGTAAAGTGCCCTCTAGCGGGCGGTATTAAAAAAAGTACATTTATCTTCAAATTTTAGAACCTGCAAAGCTCGATTTCTGTGCTAAAAGCCAACTAGATTGGATAAAAAATAAATGCAATATGGCGAAAAAACATAAATAAAAATTAAACTTCTAACCCCTGTAACTTGGTAACCAGAGAAGATTTCGACATTTTGTCAAAGGACTTATTAACATTATTTTACATTGCAGAATGACCACTTAAAATTTCCTAACGCATTTTCCAAACACCCTGTATACACAAAACTGCGCCACCAAACTTATTTTTCCCCAAGTAAATTAAACGCAATGAAAACAAAACGTAAAAAAAACACAATTTCAAAAGTAAACTCAAACATTGGGTTTCTTACGACGAAGGTCAGACCATCAGTATTTCCGAATGATTCTCTCCGCTCGACGAGGTCAGTTGCGATGCCAACTCGCACTCGCTCAAAATGCGATATCCCACGCCGCGAGGATCAAAAAGCTCAGAGTCCATCACCACTGGCAAATATAAAAGGGAATAGCAGATAGAACCCACCAACGTTAAATTAGTATATAGCTTTAGAAGAGTAGTACTTACAGAATTTAACGCGGAAAACCTAAAAGTAACAAGCTAAAGAAAAAATATTTCTAAACAGTACTAATAGTCCCAGAGCTAGTAAACCCTTCGAGTAACGTTGGGCCTGTAAGGCTACAAATTTGTACAGTATGAGTCATAGCATGCTAAGTACAATCATCACCTGGCAAGCATCAGCCCTGCACATTATCACCCTGTATATTTTTGAAAGTTTAAAAAAATAAAAACAAAAAACTTGGAGCTGTGGGCTTGAAATTTTTCCAGGATTTGGTTTATTCATAGTAAGGTTTGAAAAAAATTGACAGGCGTTTTCCATGAGCACAAGTACCTGCCAGGCGAACACCTAATGTGGTGTTTTCTTAAAGCTCTTTTAGAGATCTTCTTAACGGTGATAGTTGTGATAATATACAGGGTGGAAAAAGTTATTTTTTTAATGAGGCACCCTGTATATTACCATTAAAATATCTTAAAAAGAGCTTTAAGAAAATACCACATTATGTACATCTAACTTTGTTAGTTTTGGAAATATGGCCATCCAAATTAGCCACACCTTTCAGTTCACCTGATAGGTCTACTTGTGTTCATCGAAAACGCCTGTCAATTTTTTTCAAACCTTACTATGAATGAACTAAATCCTATAAAAATTTCAAGCTTACAGCTTTTGCTTTTATTATTTTTGTAAACTTTGAAAAATATACAGGGTAATTATGTGCAGGGCTGGTGCTTGCTAGGTGATGATTGTCGTACTTAGCATGCTATGACCCATCACTATAAAAATTTCTAGCCTTACAGGCCCAACGTTACTCGAAGGGTTTAGTAGCTCTCCTACTATAAAAATCGGCTAATTCTAATTTGCTGTGATAAATAACGATTTTTGGTAATCAACGTTTATAAACACAAATTTTTGTCTTGTGTATTATTTTCATCGGCACACAAAAAAAGTGACCAGTACTTTTGACCATACCAACTTTTTTATGTTTTTGATGTCCTGAATTTTAATCTGGAGTACGATTTCCTCCATCAAGCTTGAGTTTTGAGTAAACTGCGAAAAATACTAAAAATCGTAAAAATGAAAGAGTGCTTTGGAGTCAAAACTCAAGCCGGACTTCGGAAACAAATGCGAAAAATTTTAGGAGATGATTTTTTGTTCTATATAAGGTTTAGTTTTACTTTTTAAACTTATAAACACAAAGTCAAAAGTCAACCATGAAAGATATAAATTTGATTAGCCTAAATTATTTAAAAACTTTTATCAATTTCAACTAAAAAATAAAATTTAAATCATAACGTGCCGGAACGAGTAAATTCAATTTATAAAAAAAATCTATTCATTTACTGTCGTCTCTTAGTGCATTTGTAATATTTCTTTATTTGACATTACTTGGTATTTCAAACACAATATTTTTTTTTGTTTTTAAGATAAAAAGACAATTATTTTTATTTTCATTTTTTCGCGATTTCCCTAATGGTTGACACGATTATAAAGCAAACTATCCTTTACTTTGAACAAAGAATCACCTCCTTAAATTTTTAACATTTTTTAGAAACACCCTGTATATATGTAATACAAAGTCCTAATTTTGGAACAACAGGGTGTTGAAATTTGAAAAAATAATGTTTTTATAAGTTTTATACCCAGTGTCGTCTGTAAGGTATTTACCCTAAATATTTTTAAGAAAAAATTGGTACACCACTGTCAGTTTCTAAAATGACTCGCCTTTAGTTTGGAACAAATTTGGACTATTATTATTATTATTTTAAAACGTTTTTTTTTTTTTTTGGTTTACCAAAAGGCCCTCGAGTAAGGACCTTCAGCCATGGTAAATTTTACAAAATTTGTTTATATAACAATAACTATTTGCTAAACCTAAATAACGTATTGCTGCTAAAAAAATATTTTTGTCGAATCTTTAGACGGCTTATTTAGATCAATAGTAATAATTATTGTAGAATAGGGAGTCACCATTGAGACTAAAAATAGCTGATAAATGACATGTCAATAGGTCAATGTACAGGGTGATCATTTTTAAGTCGGCACTATTGCTAACATCTTTATTATTGGAGATAAGAAGTCGGTTAAATTATTAAAGTTGCATTATTTTTCGGCTGATTAACGTGCTGCAAACAAAAAAACAATTGAACATCGGATTTTCGATTTATTGCAAAAAATATCCTTTTTTTATTGGAACACCCTGTATATTGTATTACCCTTCATAAGATCTATCAATGAGCTTTAAAAGTCCTCATGTGTTTTATCCAATTTTAATAGTTTCGGAAATATGGCCATCCTCAGGAATTTGATAGTAAATTGGCATTTTTTAAAATAAATACCTCGTGTATCACCATTAAATAGATATTTTAAAGAGCTTAGAGAAAATACCACATTTGATATGTCTATATTTTATAGTTTTGAAAGTATGGCCATCCAAATCTGAAAATATGTTAAATTTTCGTTATGTCGAAGATAAAATAGAAATTATATCTACTATTTTTTAGATTTTAATGGCCATATTTCCAAAACTATAAGAGATAAGACATATAAAATGTGGTATTTTCTTAAAGCTCTTTAAAATATCTTTTAATGCTGATGCAATATACAGGGTGTTTTATTTTTAAAATGCCAGTTTACTATCAAATTCCCGAGGATGGCCATAATTTCCGAAACTATTAAAAATGGATATAACACATGGGGACTTTTTTAAAGCTTCTGATAGATCTTTTAAATGGTGATATAATATACAGGGTGTTCCATTTAAAAATGTACAATTTTTGCAATAAATAAAAACCCGATGTTCAATTATTTTTTGTTTGCAGCACGTTAATCAGCCGAAAAATACTACAACTTTACTAATTTAACCGACTTCGTATCTCCAATAATAAAGAAGTTAGCAATAGTGCCGACTTAAAAATGATCACCCTGTAGGCATTAATTTTGAAACAAGTTTTAAACAACAAAAGAGTGATTAAACAAAATGTTGCACACAATCGTAATTTATCACCAACACAAATGTCCACTTGTTACAGAATCTTTTTCAAACTTGTAACTTGTCGTGATAAAAATAATAGGGACATTTTTAGTAATGACTATTTTACACGTTTAAGCTACAAGCGAGCCCAGTAACATTTAATATTTTAAAAGCACATTTTAAACGAACATCTAGGCTTTCCCCATAAAAAGCTTTTTGTACTACTCTTAAGAAATCACACTTTTATAAGTTAAAGTATATCAAGTTGTTAATATTAAGCAAAACTGCATGCAGGGGACTTTATAACGTCTAAAAATTTAACTTCTTTGGAACAAAAAACCATAATATTCCTAAGACGCTAGATTAAAACATACACATCGTGCCAGCTCGATGCGTTCAACTGCGTTTCTGTGAGCTGAATAATAGCAGGTAGAGATTAGACAAAGATCGTATGACGCATCGGTCTCCTTTCCACGCATTGGCAAAATTGCACATTAACTTTTTGAAGTGGCACAACGTGTATAAAGATGAACATGAAAATAGCGAAACATATTATTTAATTTTTTTATTCACAATTTATCCAACAAATTTTTGATTATCTTTAAAGTACTAAATACAAACTCAGTTTTTAGTACAAAAGTAACCAACCCGTCACTTCCATTAGTGTAACTTTTTACTAAATACTAAGGAAAGTGTTTGAAACAATTAGGACCTGGGATGCTTATTTTTTATTGGATAATAACCTCTGTCCATTTTTAGAGCCATTTAAATCCTACTATTAGTACACATTTATATACAACCGATATCTTTAAATAAAGCACACTATTTTCATTTCATTACTTTTGAAAATTAATATTTATTCTGTTTTTATTAGATATTTATAGAATTTTGTAAACCAAAGAAGGAAAATGTATGGTTCTCTTGCAACTAACAGATCAATAACTACCAAAAATCAAATAAAAATTTACTCTAAAACTAAAACATCAATTTCGATGAAAATGTTCATGAAATGGAAGCAATGAGGATGGCAACAAAGCATTTTTTTCTTGTTTTAATAAAGACGAAACACATTTCGTTAATAACATAATATAAGGAAAACGCAGTTTTTATTTACAAAGTCAAATAGCCAAAATTTATTTAAAACAAAAAATACAAATCAATATTCAAAAATAAATATTATTAATTTTGTAGTAAGTAGTATACTATTTTTTAATTTACATCCTTCTTTTAAAGAAGCTAATGTGATGATACAAGCCAGTTATATAATTAAAAAGTAAAGATTGAATATACTAAGGATAAAATCACTTATACAAGCTGTTACAAATTCGAGGAACACCATTAGGATCTCGGAAACGGTAAGAGAGTTAAGAGTTAAATTGGAGCAAAGTTGCGCATTTTTATGCTCAACTATATTCCGTTTTAAAATTTTATAAATTTGCAGCTGTTTCGGAATTATCCGGCAAAAACCAAAATTCTGCGAAACAGTTTTTATTGTTTTCTGGGTTTATTTAAAGAGATATTTTAAAACTAACGACAAATTAACATTGTCACTTTTTCTGTTCTATAAAATGATGTCACTAAATTTAAAATCTGACGTTTCATCTTTGAGCCACCATCATCAACTTTGTTTTTTTAAATGGGCGGAATATTTGGTTTTAAACCTAATACACTCGTATTTTAATTCTAAATACAACGATATATCACACTTTATATTTATGCGACGTTTCGAACAAAAAACCACCATTCACTATTTTTTCCATTAAAAATTGCGTTTTTATTCCAAACGATTTTGGAAATTTTAATTTCAAGATAAGTATGCATCCATTTATTTCTATAACCATTTATTTTTATTCCTTTTTTAATGTAAGTAACAAGCTATAATAATTTACTTTAATCAAACGCCTCTATCGACTCCATCGTAGCCTGTCATAAAAAAATGGATGCCTACTCACCCGCAAACGGAAATTTCCCGGAATGTTTGGGGTAAAATCGTTATTTGTAATGGCGAAATGGTTGAATGATGATGGTTTATCGGTTCGAAACGTCGCATAAATGTAAAGTGTGATATATCGTTGGTTTTAGAATTAAATTATGACTTTATTTAGTTTACAACCAAATATTCCGCCCATTTAAAAAACAAAGTTGATGATGGTGGCTCAAAGACGAAACGTCGGATTTTAAATTTAGTGACAATATTTTATAGAACAAAAAAAGTGGAAATGTTAATGTGTTGTTAGTTTTAAAATATCTCTTCAAATAAACCAAGAAAACAATAAAAACTGTTTTGCAAAATTTCAGTTATTGCCGGATAATTTCAAAACGGCTGCAAAATTTTAAATTTTTAAATCGGAATATTGTTAAGCATAAAAATGCGCAACTTTGCCCCAATTTAACCAACTTTGTATTTCTTACCATTTCCGAGATCCTAATGGTGTTCGTCGAATTTGTAACAGCCTGTATAGGATTTTTTGAATTACGGTGCCAAACTGCTATGGTAGAATCCGCTCATTAAAATAAGGCGATTTTGGCCCGTTTGGTATTCTCTTTTGGTTAGACAAGTGAATTAAAAGTTAAAAGTTAAATACATTAGATCAAGAATTGCATACATGGTTAAATTAAACATGTAAGAGTTTATATAAACTTTTCAAAAAACTTTAAATTTCCGATAATACTTTTATGGTCTAGGAATATGAAAAAGGGGATATTATTATTTTTTTATCTTGAGCTAAAAAAGATACTATATAAATTCAATATAAAGAAAATATAAAGATTTCAAACAGACTTTTACATTTTTTTTTTGTTAGACAGATCCTATTAAATTTAGATAAGCTAAATTAGCACTTTAATTCCATAAAAACACATTGCCAAATTACATTAAAATTAGATAAGGGATATTTAGGATGTTTAAAAAATCCTTTTTTAGTTTTAACACCCTGTATCTTGAGAACCAAGATTCATGTTGTTATGATTTTTTTCCGTATTTTAATGAGATAATATTTTAACACCCCAGCTCTCAAACACCATATATATTCTTTAATTAAAAGTGTTTTGGAGAGAATCCTAGGGCAAAATTAGGGAATTTTAAATTTCTTTTTTTTAATGCCAATGGTTTTATAAAGATTAAAACCTTAATTTTTTATAGCAAAAAAAAATCTATAAGCTTTTTGTTTTAATTCTCCGAAATGGCCTTTAAATAATTAAAATGTAATGTGTTTTTAAAATACCTAAAAATGCGGCAAAAAATCCGAATTTTAATAGGAATGTCAAGAAGCACAGAGACTTGTAGAATTTAAAACAGCATAACAATTTTGTTAATTACTGATTTCAAAAAAATGTTAATGATAAAAAATTTCACAAAAATTATATTAATCCCAATGGTCACTAATTTTAAATAAATATACAAGAATAGCTAAGTCACCAACAGAATTGTTTTTTCAGAAACAAACAGTATTACATTCCGTCGTGCCGCTACATATCTATCTGGAAATTTTACAACAAATCTCCATGAAATAGAACACATTCAAATTTAATTTTAAGAAAGATACAGTACTAAGTATCGAAAATGCGGCTGTATCATCACACTGTCAATAAATAAAGCTATACACCCTCTTCACGGAAAATTTTAAATTTTCCAACGGATTTATATAGAAGGAATAAGACAGAACTCCTCATCGTATTTATAATTAACATTATCACTGGGTTCTAACAAGAGGTAACATAGCATTGTGCTCACCAGAATCCCACTCGTCTTCCTCGGATTCGTCCGTGGATTCGGCGGAGCTCTCGCTCGGCGACGTGTCCGGCATCTGATGGTATATCCCAGGGCAGGGCGGTACGCTCACGTGCTCCGACCTTCGAATTTTCTGAACGACCATTGTCAACTGAACATAAAATGCAATTAGTATTTTGGTTAAATTATAAAATTGACGTTCGCAAGTTTACTTTATAGCGTTTAATATAACGATTTATAAATGGCATCCATAAATATATTTATATAACCCAAGGTTAGTTTATATTTACACTGGGAATAGGTTGCAACACATCCTCGACTTTTAGGCGGTTTGAGATCGGGTACGCAAGGAAGGGCACCCCACGGAGAAAAGTTGGCAAGACTGGGTAAAGTCAAAACTGAAGATCAATCCAGTGGCGTCTAGAATTTGCGCATTTCATTTTGCATTGTTTTGAAAGTGATATTTGTTGAAAGATGTTAATTCCAAATGTTTTTTATTTAAAGTGAAAGAATTTACGACTTAATAATAATTAAAAACTGTTGTGTAAACGGTTGTTCTAATAATACAATAAACTGTATATCTTCGGCACTGAACAACATGGCCGAAAAATGGGAGATGTGACGTCATTACACGTCAAAGCAATATGGCCGAATGTCGCAACCCTATATAGACAGACTCTGTATATAACCAATATATTGCTAATGCCGTGTCGCTGCTTTGACGCCAGTGTGGAGCGTCGGTAAAGTGCAGGAGCGCTTGCGCAGTTCGCAAAACTTAATTTGTTAATATTTACTAAGCAGAGCCGGCTTTAAAATTATGCTGTATTAAATAAATTAATGAGGGATTTAAGTAACAATAAAATTTTCTTGGTCATAAAATTTAACCAATTTATGACACACTAAACAACAAAAACACTATAGGACACTAAGAAAAACCAAATAAACTAGAAATAATTTAAGAACACAGGCCAAACGCCACCCGAAAGCCGTTCAAATATGACCGACAGCACGGGTTTATTCAATTTGGTTACCACGACACCCCAAGAATTTTCGATATTGCGCAACCGCGAAAGCACTCTAGAGTTGCCCATACTGGCGTCATTTTATGGTTTGGCTGCGGTTTACAGTGTTTATATATTGGTTATATATATGATGCCATCGCCGAATTAGGAATGTTGTTTGACTTGACCAAGTTTTAAATTTGTTTGTAGGTAAGTCACAGAGCTTTATGATCGACCAATCAAATTGTCTCTTTTAACAATTTACAAACTGCAAAGCCGGCGCCGCGGCGGTAGCGAAACGCTAACAAAACGTCAAGTTTATAAATAGGTTAAGCCGTCATTCCATTTGTGTGAGCGAAACAGAACTGTCAAATATCCTAAATTTTATTGCTTAATTTAGTAAGCTGATGTCAAAATTTAAATAAGGTAATCACATCAAAAAATTTGACAGTTATTACGGAACAGGGGTTTGTTTTGGTTGAATAAAAACAATAAAGGATAAAAAATGGGTAGGTGCATGTCAGCAACTATTTTTTTGATGTGATTAGTCTTTACTATCCTAGATTGATGGTAGGTAAATTCTGAAAGGAAATAGATCAAAAGTATACTACATAGACAAATAACATTTTAAAAATCCTTAAAAAGAAAATAGCCTCGCAAGTAAAGAAAAAAGTTGCATGTTTAAAGTCATCTCAGTAGTAATACCTTTAAAAGAACATTTATTAGATTACATTATTATTTGCTTGGGATCACAAAGAACCCTATACAAGGTGATCAAACTTAAGTCGGCATTATTGCTAGCTTCTTTATTGTTGGAGATACAAAGTCAGTTAAATTAGTGAAACTGAAGGTGCTCCCGACAGAAAAACAATTAAAATCGAGTTTTCGATTTAGTGCAAAAAATGTTCTTTTTTAAATGAAACATCCTATATATCACCATTCGAAAGATCTATCAAAGAGCTTTCAAAAAGTCTGCATGTGATATATCTAATTTTTGCTAGTTTCGGAAATATGGCATCCTTATGAATTTAATAGTAAACTGGCACTTTTATATAAAACACCCTGTATCACCATTTTATATAAAGAACTTTGGGCAAATACCACATTTGATATATGTCTATCTCTTATAGTTTTGGAAATATGTTCATCTAAATCTGAAAATTATGTTAAACACTCTAACAATTTATGGTTAGGTTAACAACTCTAAGCATAACATAGCTATGTTTAAGCACTAAGTTTAGTGTTGTAGATAACATGGACTGTATATCCACTATTTTTTAAATTTGGATGGCCATATTTCCAAAACTCTGTAAAATATATATTTAATGCTAATGTAATATACAGGATGTTTTATTCAAAAAATGCCAGTTTACTATAAAATTTCTGAAGATGGCCAAATTTCCGAAACTAGTAAAAAATGGATACATTATATGTTGACTTTTTTGAAGCTATTTGATAGATCTTTTGAACGGTGATATAATATGCAGGGTGTTCCATTTAAAAAAGTAGAATTTTTGCGATAAATAAAAAACCCGATGTTCAATTCTTTTTCTATTGGCAGCACATTAATCAGCGAAAAAATACTACAACTTCATTAATCTAACCGACTTTGTATCTTTAATAATAAAGAAGTTAGCAATAGTGCCGATTAAATTTTGATCACCCTGTATAAAATAAAAAAGTAATAATTTGTTTAAAATTAACTTAATTTTGGTATAATTTTACTTAGTTTCTATTTGTACACAATACCAGGCCCCTTAAATTTCAGTAAAATTATTGTAAAAGTGGAACTTTTAAGATACCTTACCTTAAATTTCTCATTAAAAATTTTGTGCTGTTTGTCCTTTTTATTTAATCTGTCAAGCTCGTTCTTCCCAAACACCAACTCATAACATTCATCACTCTGCGCACCATCGAATCCGTTTACTTCTACAGCCTTCAAATCACCCACGAAAAAGGTATTAAACCAGAAACTGAACAGTTTATCCTTTCTCATCATCACCTTATTATAAAATTCTATTTTAATATCACCCGTTAAGCAAAAACAACGGTCCATTTTAATCAAAAACGATTTAGCATCTACTGGGATTTTATAAATGTCACTTTTATACCTTTGTAATAATTTATCACCGGAAAAAGATTCGGATACCGTAAATGACAGATTGCCGGGACCGCCCATAAAATTTGGAACCGGATCGAATGTAAACTCTTTAATGTAGAGAGTCAGTGGGCAGTAGTGGAGGCGATGCGTCACTAATTGTTCATAGTATCTCACGTAACGCACTTGACTAGGTATAGTAACTCCTTTGGTGTCCTGGGTTCGTTTTTCACCTGGAAAACCAGAATAGGCTTAAAACTCTGTCTCCACCGAAGAATATGGCTGAGAATTTCTTATACAGGGTGATTCAAAAATCGATTACGAAACTTAGGGGAGTGATTCTACTTGACAAAATAAGGGTAGAGCTTCATATAATTTTTTTTTAACATGTCATTCGTTTTCGAGTTAGTAGAAGATTCTTTACAACAAAACAATATGAAAAAAACTTCATACAAACATGTCCTAAACGTCTTAGTTTTATGAACTACGGTGTGTTAAATATTTAAAAAAAACTTGTTTTTTTAAATTTTTAACACCACGACGTAGAGCGTTTAGGACATATGCTTAATATGATGATCCTTAAGTTTCCAACGTTCGCTGAACGGTAGGGCCAAGCGAAATAATCAGGCTTGAAATTGACAGTCGCGCCGCGTACGAACTATCTATCTACAAATAAAAACACAATAAAACTCTAGTTTACGCGGCGCGACTTTCAACTGTTTTAATCAAGCCTGTTATTTCGCTTCGCCTACCGTTCAGCGAACGTTGGAAACTAAGGATCATAATTATATGAAGCTTTTTCTTATTTTTTGTTGTAGAATCGTTTGGTTAAATTTGTCGGTTGAGTTACTGGACACCCTGTATGTATGTAGGTAATTTGATTAAAACTAATGAAAACTTTGATGTCTATTGGTGCCTAAACGGTGAGGTTTATCGACTTTAATAGAGAGTACCTTATTTTTAAGTTTTTGATTGTCTATAAAATGTCGCCCCCAGCCTTGCGATATCTGTCAAAATAAAAAGTTATGATGTAAATAAATTTTAAGTTTTAGGTAAAGTGCCCTCTGGCGGTATTTAAATAAAGTTCTTTTGTCTTAAAATTTTAGAATCGCAAAGCGCGATTTATGTGCGTAATATCAACTGGATTGGTTAAAAAATAAATGCAATATGGCGAAAAACCAAAATAAAAATTGAACTTTGACGGCTTGTAACTCGAAAACGAATGACATTTAAAAAAAAAATCTATATGACGCTCTACCCCTATTATGTCAAGTAGAATCACCCCCTTAAGTTTCGTGATCGATTTTTGAATCACCCTGTATAGTTAGTTCCATTTCGGCTTGTGAGCGACATTAATGCATAATTAACGAGATAATTTCTAGATTAACTCCGGGTGGGGCACCGGCACCAGACTAGTCATAGGAAATCCCATGTAAATTTTCATGCCTTCCAATATTGTCTCCCCTATTGATTTTACAACAATTTTTTATTAGACTATTTTAAACACTTTGATAAGATAAGCTCACACACTATACTTTGGCCACTATAAATTGATAAATGAATACCTAGTAAGTAACACCGGTTACTGTAGTTTTAAACTGATTTTTTAAACCAATGAAATACAATTTTTGTTTAGGTGTTTTTCTCAATTTATAGAGAACAGAGTATAAGTTTCATTATTTTCTAATAAGCCAATTAAAAGTCATTAAAGAAAACTATTTTCAAAATAGTTGCATACCTGATACATGCGTTATAAATAAATGAAATGAAATAACTTTAGGGGAGCCAATATTAAAAGGTATCAAGATTTACATAGCATTTCCTATGGCCAGTTTGGCGATGCACCACCCGATATATTGTAAATAATTTATAAACACTTAAACTACTGGGTAAGGCTTCGGCTAGGATAACAAGCGGAAGCGGCGAACGGAAAGTATCAAATTTCTGTACTGGTACAATATTTTACGATAAACAGCGTTTTAAATATTGTTAATAAGATAAATCTTCTAACAATAAAGCATATTTTGATTTGATTTGATTTGATTTAGAAGAGCTCCGCGGATAATATTTGTTCGTTTCGAGCAGCAGCGGCAGGCCTATTTGCTCACGTATATTGCAGCCCCCTGATTTAAAACTAAAAATTATTTTATGCTACCAGAAAGATCAAAGGTAGCGCTCTCACACTTTCCGGTTTCTACTGGCCGCTGACGCTTGGTATCGTAGCCGTAGTAACTCCTTGTTGTCATGTAATATGGATGAAATTATTGGTTTACAATATTTGTCAAATAAAACAATGCGAATTGCTTTAGGTTAGAAGTACACACCAATAAATGTAATCGTAAAGTTAGGGCTGACAACAAAAACGGGGCTTCAAAACCGAAACGCTTACAAAACCGTTAAACGGTTTTTGCATATCGATTAATCAGCTTTTAATGAAATTTGTTATACTGGGGATTTTTGGGGCGCTGATCACGAATCTGAAAGAATTTTTGTCGGACACGTTTCTTTCTTGGGATATTCATCGTCAATCTTGAAGAGAAAACTAACCTAAATTCACCACATTCCTCCTTCTTTTGCACACAATTCTTGAGTTTTCCGTTAAATTGGCAATTTTTACCTCAAAGAGCTCCATTTATCTATTTATTTTACCCATTTTTTCCACGAAATTGCAAAGCTTTACTTTCAATCGCACTAGCCATGGCTACTGTGATTGAAAGTGAAGATTAATAAATTTTATGGAAAAAATGGGTAAAAGAAATCGATAAAATGAGTTTTTAAGAGGTAAAAACCAAATCTTGAGTATTAATTTAGCCTTAAAGCAAGAATTGTTTGCAAAAAGAAGGGGGATATAGTGAAAATAAGATAAACTTGATTTTTAGGTGTGATGATAGATATTTCAAAAAATATACGTGTCCGACTAAAAGTTCTTTCAGATTGGTGATCAGCGCCCCAAAAACCACCGTATACCGAATTTCATTAAAGTCGGCGATGCGTCGAGTTTGTAAACATTTACCTCGGTTTTAACCAGAACCGGTTTTACTGAAAACCGGTTAAACGGTCATGGCTTTTTTCGGTTTTGGCCAGCCTTAGTTAAAATTGTCGGATATCTTACACAATGGCAAAGCACAGAGTATTCTAATTTTATAATAAATTTTAATACTAAGAATAAATATCTGGATTAAAATGATGACAATATTATGTACAACTACGCTTTACATACCATAAAGGCTTAAAGCCATATCAGCAGTCGAACATATCCTGCTATGAAGCAAGTAACAGCAGATCATTGTACCAGTTCTACCCTTGCCAGCCTTACAATGTACAACGGCGACATTTTTGGGATCCTTTTCTAACCATTCTTGTACGTTCTAAAATAAAAATGATATGAGGAATGAAGAGGACAATTAGCATCTCCATAGGCCCGATTTTTCCACATTTTATAGTCTGAATTTCAACAATTCTGGTCTCCCATTTTAGTCTGTCTGTCTGTGGGCGCCATAACTCCCGAACAGAATGGGATATTTATTTAAATCTCGTATATTTCTAAAACTTAAGGTAAGCGACCTATTGTTTTTTGAGCAATACCATTTTATAGGAAGGGTGCAAATGTTTTTATTTTGTGTTGTTATAATTTTTATTCTCTTGTATTATCAAAACAACATTATACATGGTAGCCGGATCTAAAGTGGAAATTTTAAAGCTCCTTCAAATATACCATAAAGGGATACCTAATAGAAAAACTTTGTTTTGCTTTAAAGCCATAAAAATATTTTTACAAATGGAATTATTAATAAAGCGAGTGGTAATTTTTTGGGTAAAATCCAGAATTCTTGGGTGGGGGATACATACAAGTTATAAAAGAGAAGTATTTTCTAGTTTAAATTAAAAATTTAGGCTTTTAAGCAACTGCTGTAGCTTTATTATTTAATATTCAGTTTTATTCAAAACGAACGGGATTTTTGAATGGTTTAGGCCTCAGACACGATACTAAGCGTGAGCGTCAGCGAGCCAGGGTTGAGCTGAAAATGTAAGGCAGCTGTCTTTGACCTTTATGCGAGAATAAAAGAACTCGTTTATTTAAATGAGCTGCTCGACGCTCACACTTAGTATCGTGTCTGAGGCTTTAGGTGGGTTTTTTTATTCTTATTTTTTTTATTGTTTCAGATAGGTACAAATAATGCTTAAATATCATTTTCAATATTTTAACGGAATTAAAAAAAAAAGGCTTTTGTTTGTCCATTGGCCATCCTTTTTGGTTCATTTATGTTTTTAATTAAAAGGAATTTTGCTTTTTTTTCTTTTAACTACGAATACACATACTTTAAAGTGTCCTCTAAACATTGAATTTTTATTAATAGGCCTTGCAGTACTAAATATCGAAATATAAACTTTTAAAATTTGTTTATCTAACATATTATTTCTGACGGACGTTCTAGCGAACGTTTAATTAATTATCAATCGAACTTTCTTGACCAAAAACTGGGAATTATTAATCGAGGATATAACAAATGTTTTCTTTAAAAAAACACCCACAAACAAGCGAAGCTCGTTTTATAGTAAATAATTTTTAAAGTAAGGCCATTTCAATGGTTTTAACCTTTTCCGTTAAAAACTGATAAATGAAACATGATGAATTAAATTTTTTACTAAAATTTTCCATGAAATTATCCCATTTTAATTGGGAACTTCACCCTCTGTCGATTTTTAAATATTTTCATTTTTGGGTCTTTAGCATCAGACATACTCTTTACAGCTTTATTAAATTTATCACTTGTTCTTTTTCAATCTGTCATTCTTAAATCGCGAAGTCATTATTTATAAAATATTCGAGAGTAAATATAACCTTAAAACTTTTTCAAAACAAAAATATTCTCTACAATTAGAGAAGAAAAATTTATAACTAACTACTGTGTCGACGCCTGTAGAGACTTTAATTGACTAAGGGTACACCGTTATACTGAATCCGATTCAACCGATCGGATAAAACTTAAAACGACAAAAAATTGCGATATACACGTTTCAGATTGAGTAAGGGATTGGATTGAACGCCATAAGTCAATCCTGTTTTTTCAGGCGATTTGAATTGAGTTCAGTCGGATCGGAGGTTAAATTTATACGATATTTACAGTTTTGAAAAAGGTTTGAAAATGACTGTTAAGTAAAACAGCTGATAAGTGCAGAAACGAAATAGTGGGAAATAAAATAAGCTTAAATATTTGTTAAAATATTGTGACAGTCTTTCTTTAGTGGTTTGCGTTATTATTTTGTCTTATTTTCTGAAATTAAATAAATTTAAAAAAAAAAACAAATATCGAAAAAGTAAGGTTAGTAAGTTTAATTGTTTGCTCTCTTTGTCATTTTATACACTTTTCTTTGTCAAATTTAAAATTTAAAACCGGATTATGTGCATCCGATAAATTCTAGGACGAAGCGCACAGTATTAGGTTCAATGCGATCCGCCCAATCGGATTCGATTTTTACGATATACCCTTAGTCATGGTCGCACTACTCCTTGGAAAAGAGATTATTTTGTATAAAAGAAAAGAGTTTAGAAAAACAACTTTAAATGTTTAGAAAACCATAGGATCGTTCTGAGAAAGTTTGGTATATGCTATTAACAATTGCTCCTTATTTCACCTATCTATTTTTAGTAGGAAAACCTTTTTAACCTTTACCTACGCCACAAAGGGAAACACGAAAATAAAAACGTTTTCTTTTATAAAGCTTTTATTTATTTTGATTGTATTTATAAAAGGAAGCCTATATGTTTTACAGCAATTTTCCCAATCCTCGTTATTAAAATTAGTAGGAACAGACGCACATATTTAAAAATAAATAAATAAATACCACAGTTTTTACCAAACAATTTAATCACTAACAACCGCTTCCTATGTCTAATCAACAATGAAAATGATTATCTTATCATAAATAAAGGTATTATTATTTACGCTTCTTCCCACTTTTTCACTCAAAGGAAAATATTACTTTTTAACACGCTTTTATTAGCTTGGGTTGTATGTATGTATGTATGTATGTAACGGAATCTTTAAGCTTAATTTTCACCAACTTCCAGCGATTCGATTTCTTTGAAACTTTGCACACGTATCAAGGACCCATGACAATGCAATAATCTGCAAAAAGTATCCCGTTATCCTGATTAGGATAGCCAGGATAAATAAATTCCTTTAAAGATTTTCTTCAGTTGGGCTTCGACGGTTCACAAGATGCAAGGTTGTACAGTCGATCATGCAGTCATTTATCTGGGCTCGCGACTGTTTGCGGCTGGACAAGCTTATGTTGCACTTAGTCGTGTGAGATCATTAGACGGTATGCGGATTAAAGAACTTGACTGTTCTAAGTTAACGGGAAAAAACCCCATGCAACAGTGAAGCTTTAAATGAAATGATTAGATTACGAAATAGTTCGTGAAACATTTCAATATCACATGTCCGCAGAAAACTAATTGATATATCGAACTAAAAATGAAAAATAAATAATAGTTTAAAAACTAAAAAACACGCTTTTATATGCAACCGAACTAAAAATTAGAAAATAATTTTCATTGCAAAGAGTTTGTATTACAGTAATAAAAGGTCAAACAATGAATCATAATTATATACCAATAAAAAATTTAAGATAATAACAGAATAATTCACTTCAGAATAAAAGCGTGGGGTGCTTATAGTTATTTATTAGATAAGTGAGTTATATTACATATAAGTCACGCAAGAAAAGCTTTAACTCTCGAGCCCGAAGGGCGAGGTAATCTTCTTAAGCGACTTATATGTAATAACTCACGTGTCTAATACAAAATTTTATCCAACACTTCGTATGAATCGTTTTTAATATCGAAAATAATTTGAAAACGTCATCCATTATTTGTTACTTGTCATTGTCAACACCAGCAACAAAATTTTGTATTGTCTATAATTCACTAGTGAGCTAAAGTACCCTTTAGCTCACTAGTGAATTATAGAATATACAAAATTTTGTTGCTGGTGTTGACAATGACAAGTAACAAATAATGGATGACGTTTTCAAATTATTTTCGATATTAAAAACGATTTATACGAAAGTGTTGGATAAAATTTTGTATTAGACACGTGAGTTATTACATATAAGTCACTTACAGAAAATTACCTCTCGCCCTTCGGGCTCGAGAGTTAAACTTTTCTTGCGTGACTTATATGTAATATAACTCACTTATCTAATAAATAACTATAAATGTTATAATTATTTCATTTGTAAATATCTATGAGGGAAAAGTTATGAAAAATAGTAAAATGCACCTCACGCTTTTTACTCTGAAGTGAATTATTCTGTTATTATCTTAAATTTTGTTATAATTCCATTTTGAGGTATATAATTAAGATTCATTGTTTGACCTTTTATTACTGTAATAATACAAACTCTTTGTAATGAAAAATTATTTTCTAATTTTTAGTTCGGTTGCATATAAAAGCGTGTTTTTTTAGTTTTTTTAAACTATTACTTATTTAAACTGTAATATGGGGCTAATCTAATATCTTCATAGTCTCGACTAAAGAAATTTCTGAGCAGTGTTTGGATCTTTTAAAAACAATGAGTATGTCTTTATTTAATGATTTATATTTTTGGATTATTATATATTGTATATATTGATATAAGTCTAAACAGTAGTTTCACGAATGGACAGAAGTAAAAAAAAAAGTTCGTTAGTTCGACGGGTAAAGTTATGGCGTCTATTTTTTGGGAACTCAGAGGGATTTTTCTTAAACTGGTTTTACACTTATCAAACTTCTTGTCAATTTTGTCGTGATTGGTGTAGGTTTGGTTTTTGTTGTGGTTTTATTAGGTGTTTATTTAAAGATTTTAAGGACACCGTTAAAATGTGCTTATATAAATTAAAATATTTGCTTGGTACAACATTATGCTATTTTGCCCGAATCCCCTTAGTTCGCAACCCTGCTTCAAAGAAGTTTGTCAAATAATTTCTTTTAATTTACACGTCCGTCTTCAAACAAATTGTATCAAATATTTGATCACAAGAAGTTTGATAAACGTAAAACCAGCTTTATAGATTACCTTAACGCAACATGGAAAACTATATTGTGTGAATATTATTCCAATCTCTCATTTTGTCGGGATAAAAAGAAATTGTGAAAAATTCGTAGTTAAGAGAAAAATTTAAAAATATAAATGCAAGAAAAGTTTTGGCAATAGCAAAAATTAAAATATATTTGAAATATTACTGGATCAATTTTAAAAGTGAATACGTCAAAAAATACTAATAATTTTGAAACTGAATTTATTGGAAAGCCAAGAATTTCCAAAACCTCTCTCGTATACCTTTTTAGAAAAGTTATTATACAGGATGTTTTTGAATAGTGGTGCCAAACTGCTATTGTAGAATCCCAAGTAGAATCATATCATTAAACTAAGAAAAAAGGTCATATAAGCATGAACCGCAAATTTTTCGTTCTCAAGATACAAGGTGGTATACTTTTCAAAAAACTGGACATTTTGAAAACACTTATTTTAATAAAAATTGTTCGACTCAATATAAGCTTTATTTAATAAGTATTTGTTGTTATTGTTATACAATTGCTAATAAAAAAATTGTAAAACCTAATTAAAAAAAGTTTCGGCAGTACTTCATCTGTGGTCTAAAAATATGCAATTTAAGTGATTTTTTTTCTTTTGAAGTAAACAAGATAAGAAAAAATCAACTAAGAGACATAAAAGCTGTATTTTTATTTGGTAAATCTAAAGAAAATACAAATATTTTACACACATCTACATAGTCAGTGGCGTACCATTTTTTTGTTAGTGTATGGCCAGACTGAAGAGCGAAGGGCGTGCGATTTTCTTGCGAGCGATTTTTCGCATTGCAAAGGCTGCATGTTAATTTCGCCCGCACGAGCTGTGTATCTTTTTCTTTCTTATTTTGATGAGAGGATTCTATCATTGTCGTTTGGCACCACTGTTCAAAAACACTCTGTATATTTGTCTGTTTTTTTATGGTTTGGGCAGTAACTTTTCAAATTCTTACCTGACAAAATGGTTGCACAGATTGGATCCTCGGCGGGTTATGATCGTCAAATGGAAAATCTTTTACTCTATTGTGAAATTTCGACTTATCATAACTTCGTTCAGAGCAAAGATTGTATATCATATAGTGATCTGGGTGCTTTTGGTCCAGAAATTTAACCACATCATCTATATTGTTTCTGTAGACACTTTCAATATTCGAGGCTGGATAACCCATGGCTATAATGTTGTCCGTTATATCTAAGATAATTGTTAAGAAAAAAAAATTATTAAAGTAAAATTAAGAAAATTCTATATTTAAATCAACAGTTCCAAAATCAGATGGCCCTTATATAAAGATTGACCTGAATAATATCTCGTCGTATAAGGGCTTACAAGGTTTGGAAAAATTTAAAAAAAAAAACTTTTTTTTGCTTCTCCCATTTTTTAAAATTTGTGTTTAAAAAGGTACATTTTTATGATTGTTTTGAAACACATTTAAAATACATTTATCAACTCAACGTTACAATAATATACAGGGTGGTTTTTAAGATGGTACTTTCCTTTTAACACTGTATAGAATGCGAAAAAATAATACTTTTTTAGTAAAAATATGTCGGAAAATGCTCCCTTTTCAAGATACTGAAAGTTTTAAGAAACACTTTTTATTTGTTATAGTTTTCCTCCCACTTCAGATATTTCCACAAAATTTGATACACTTCTTTTGACAATTAAATTACATTTTTGCCATAAAAGTTTTTAAAACATTTCTACAAGTGTCGTTAAAACAAGACTTGTATTATTTTTTTTCAGGAAAAAAATAGTGCACCACCGCCTTTTCTTCGAGTAAATATTATTTTTGAAATCATTCTCATCACATACATTTAGTTTGGAGTTAATTTGGTCCCCTGATATTTTCTCGTTTGAAGAATGATTTTTGTTTAAAGAAAAAAGCTTTTTAATGCATGGCAGAATCACTAAAATCTGAGATGGTGTTTTGTATGTAAAATTTGTTTTTATCTAATGTGTATTAAAGTACGACTGATACATTTTTTCATTAAGTATAAATTGTAGTTATGTAAGTATTTGACTTTAATACAAATTGGACAAAAACAAATTTTACATACAAAACTACTAGGTCATATTTTAGCAATCTAGCCATGCATCAAAAAGTCTTTATTTCTTTAAACAAAAACCGTCTGTCGTACGAAAAAATATCAAGAGACCAAATTAACTCCAAAGTAAATGAGTATTTAAAAATAATATTGATTCAAAGAAGAAGCAGTGCCATACTATTTTTTATTAATAAAAATTCAATACAAATCTTCTTTAAACACCACTAGTAGTTAAATTTTTAAAAACTTAAAAACTGTAATGTAATGGCCAAAAGACTCGTACCAAATTTTGTGAAAATATCTGACGTGGTAGGAAACCTATGATACAAAAAGCCTTTTTTCCTTAAAACCTTAACACCCTGTATCTCAAAAACAAAGCATTTTCGGACATAATTTTTTCTGATTTTTTTTTATTATTTTCTTGCCTTCTAAACAAAGTTAAAATGAAAGTACCAACTTAAAAGTCACCCTGTATAATATGTAAATAATATTGTGTACAATTTTTTAGCATTTCGGAAGCGTCTCAAAAAAAAATGTGAATTGTGGTAGCCATCATATCTAGGTGGGAGATCATGTGAAATAAAAATGGTTTTTTGTTTTCCTCAGATAAGACTGAAAGAAATTTTTGAAATTTCAATTTTTGCATTTTGGAAACGAGACTTGTAAGTAAAAAAATCGAGTTTTTACTTTAGTGTTTCAAATTTTAAAAAAAAGGGACTCTCCAGCGTTACCTCGTAAATTATGTAAAGAAATATTGGCAACCATTAATGCAGTAGTTAAGAAGTTATGATGGGCACTACCTTTAAAAACCTCAGTTGTAGGAGCACTTTAATGTTCCGAGTACCAAAAAATTTGGAATGAAACGTTCCTAACAGTCATGGATGTGGTGTGGTTACTTAAAACGCCTGTATCTCAATCAATCAACAATTAATAATTTTTGGTGCCAATGTACAAAGTACTTACACAAGCCAGTATAAAATAACTAAAAATACTCTAAATACTTATTAATACAATTAATTTACATTTAAAATTAAGTTTAAAATATATTCAATTATACTATAACCACACAACATTGAGGTACTAACACACCATTTAAAAACGTGTGTTACAATAAAATTTCTAATACAGAGTAAAATAAAATAAAATTAATATAAAAACAACGTTACAGGTTATCACACATGTCACAATTTAAAAATTCAATGGTTGAATAAAACGCCTTATTTATGTGAAAGCTCATTATTTTATTTTTGAACATGCGCATTGGCAAATTTCTCACCGATTGTGGGAGCTTATTAAAACAGTGAATTGAAAGATGAGACAGGCTATTCTGACACCTTTTCAACCACCTCTGCCTTAAGGCTAATGGCTGTTGCAAGTAGCATATGAATCCACTGACTTGAATATAGGATACTGCCGTGAACGTGCCCTAACATATAAAGCCGTGTCCTCACTTGCTACTCAACACTATTATCAATAATATTATCTAACATGTTTTTAAAATTTTATAAAAAAGTAACAAGTTATTGTTTTTTCAACATGTGTCAGCAACAAGTTTTTGTAACATGTTACTAAGTGAGGATACAGCTTTCCGCATCCTCACTTGTTACTCAACAATGTTATCTAACATGTTATTATTATTTTTTAAAGCAACAAGTTATTTGTTTTTTCAACATGTATCAGCAACAAGTTTCGGAGGAAGCACTCGGCTTAACAGATTCTCTAGAATAAACAATCCATTAATTTTGCTCCGAATTATTTCAAATTTTTACACAATATTCTTGAAATGTTCTCCATTTAGAAAATTAATCAAAAAAAATAATAATATCACCTGTCCTAACAATATACTAAAAGGATACATGTAAGGTCAAGGTTGAACCCATCTTGCTTGTATCGGTTTCTCTTTTTACTGACAAGGCCCTTGATGGGATTTGTCAGATTCATGTTGGAGAACGAGGCAGCCATTGCCTCTTCCCGAGGACTTCCGACCGATTGCCGATTTAGGCAGTTGGAACAACTAGCTTCATGACTGGACACCACCGACTGTATCTGGTTACATATCTTTGTTGTCTTCGCGGGAAGAAAACCAACAAATTCTTTAGTGTGGCCACAGTAATCTAAAATAAATAAAGATCATTTTTAATGAAAAATCGGCCTCCAAAGTTTGTCGGTCGAGTTTGTGGACACCCTGTATGTATTTTCAAATACTTTCGATTTCAGATATGTTACTTGGGTACTTATTAGAATATATTTTCTCAGTCGCCAGACAGTTTTGACAGTTCCAACCTCTAGGGGTAGTCCAATGGTCCGAGGAAGTTCAATATTTCAGTTATTTAACAAGATATGACAAAAAGTCCTAAATAAGAATTGTAGGGTTTTCAGATAGGCATATTCTAAAAATATTTTGATGTATACAGAGGATCCCAAAAAAGTTATTGCTGAGGTTAGTTTTTTTTTAATTGTTTTTTGGGACACTCTGTATACATCGAAATATTTTAGGACATGCCTATTTGGAAACCCTACACCTAAATACCAGAAATATTGGACTTCCTCGGACCATTGGGCCACCCCAAAATATTTGTCTGCCAAGGCTAAGGAACTGTAAAAACTGTCTGGCGACTGAAAAAATATTTTCTAATAGGTTCCCAAGTAACATATCTAAAATTCAGCTTTTACAAAATGTAAGTTTCAACGAGTTTCAATTCATTAAGCTCTGGTACCTGGTGCCTGCCAAAGCCTCTATAACTTAAACTTCATAGTCTACACTCACTTCTACCTATGTTTGGTTTAGAGTTTTAGAGCATGCACTGCGAACTTTTAACTTTTACAAAATAACGAAGGTTTGCCGCTAACAAACTCTTATCTACAGTAGTAACGAAAAAATTTATAAGATAACGATTTTGAATTATTTAATAAAACTGCTGCTTATGTAAAGAATACTAATAATTTCTTTAAGTCAAAAATTTGTTTAGAAACACTCTGTAACACTTCTTCTGTGCAGATAACACATTTGTTTAGAAATCTTTTGTTCAATTTTTGCATTTATTTTTTACTTCTGTCTATTAACGCTCTCGCAGTCAAATTTTTAAATCAAAAAATCATAAGGAAAAATTTATTTATAAAGTTACACTACTTAAACAAAATTACACTTAAGTACTTGCTTGAGCAATTATTGTATAAAAATCATCCTTTTAAACAAAAGAAACAAGGGAGGTAATAAAAAATGAATTTTTATGCAAATCATGCAATTAAACACCCACAAAAATGCATTCTGAATAAGTTATAATAAAGAAATTTATTCTAAAAACGAGTAATAAGTAATGAATGGTGAACAATTGACGCGATTGCATCAGATATCGGCATAGCATCAACTTATAAACGACAATATGTCACACCAGGTTAATCTTATATAAAAAAAAAGAAAATAGATAATTGTGCAATGTTGCAAAAGTGGGCAGATAATAATCAAGTTTAATTGCACCTATTTATTATTAAAATACTTATTAAATCAATTTTTTCTCCAATCGTACCATATTTATGAGAAAAATAACTTCAGAATAAATAAGGAAGTAGGCTCAAAAGTAGGTATCTAATTTTAAATTCAAAATTATAATACTAAGGTATTAATTAATTGACAACAAATTGGTAAATTAAATATACAGGGTGTCCGGAAAGGTGACGTCATAAATTATAGAGATAATGGAGTTCATATAAACCAAGTTCTATCAAGCTTTATTGAGGAGTTCTTCACCTTTAAAGTTAGAATATAAAAATCTTATTTTAATTATAACTTTTGAACTATTGCCACAGTACCAATGATATTTGGGCTACTAAATTACCTTATACTAATATGAAGCATTCACGGTTAAATGGCTGCTGAGTGAGTCGGGATTATACAGGGTGGGACAATTTTTTTCATTTCATGTGTGCATTTTTGACAAAGGTAATAAATTTACGTTTTTGCACTTTTACTTCCTTTATTTTTCTACAAAAAATATATCTTGATTTATTTATTTATTTATTTATCTTTATTAAATGTTAATTAGTTGGTTCAAAAATATATTTAACGAGATATTTAACTTTTTTTTTTTTTAATTATTATTTCTTTGTTACATCACCAGTCTTTTTGTGGTCAAATGGCCAAAGTGCCAACACCAAAACAGATTTAGAACTTAGAGCTTAATCAAAAATATAATGCTGGGCACTTAGAGCTTAGAGCCCAATTTAAGTTAATAAGGATTGGACTTTTAAGTTTTCTTTAGACTGACCATAAATATGTAAGTTTGTTATACTAATTGATAACTAAAACATTGTTTTTTTCCTGCATGTTATAATGCAATTCCAATTAAAAAAAACAAATATGATTATAAAGATGCATTATCACTTTAATCCTAAATTCCTTCACATTTTGTTTTTGTACATATTTTACTTCCAGTATTCATAATGACATATTATGTCAATACAATAGGTACCTAAAGGTACCTAATAAATAAATAAATGGTTGGCCAGTCATTCCTTTAATTTGTCTTACTCTTGGTAAGGGGCTATCCATAAAATATGTCACATGTTAATGGGGGGAGGGTATCATCATAATGTAACATAGTGTGACATGGGGCAGGGGGATTAAAAGCTTTATGACATCACATGTTCAAATTTAAAATTCTAAAACACGAAATTTATATGTGAACAAAAAACTTTGAAAATATCTGATATTGATTTATATTTTAATTAATATTTTAGTACTCTCGTTATAAGATTTAATTTGAGGCACCAACATTTAAGTTCTTTGTTGAGCTTTGTTGTAATTGCAAAGTAGAATTCAGCTAAGGAAGAGCCAGAGGCGTGGTACAAATAAAGACGGTAAACAACTATTTCTTTCTAATCACGTCATTTACCTAAATAGCAACAGCGCTAGCAACAAAAGGGGAATAATTTGAAACTGAGACAAAACTGATGACCGTGTGGCTTTTTTAGGGAAGCTTAGTTTAATGTGTAACTTTAAAAAATGTGTGACCTTACATCAAGAGAAACGGGGTTCTAAAAAATGTACAATCTGTGACAAGGAGGGGAGAATGGGTTTAAAAGTTCTAAAATTTGTGTTATGTAATTTATGAATGGTCCCTAAATAATTACAATTTCTTTATTATATCTTAAAAAAGGCACATTTTGAGTTAATGAAACATGTAATTAGGTATATTTAAAATATCTATAGGTATACAGGTTAAAACAATACTGAAATTTACATTCTGCAACAAAGAAATTTAACCAGGTAAGAATCTACACTTCAAAAGTTCTTTTATTTTTGGGGTTGTGGTTAATTCAGGCATACATATTAAAACATGTTTGCTGACAAAAAATATTGTAACTGATTTTTGCGGAGCTTATAGCAATAAATGTTTAAGGAAGAAAGAATTTCAATGTTAGTAATTAGTAATCTATTTGTTGCAAATTCCAATTTTCGCTCAACTTCTGGTAATATTTCATTTCTGTCATTTTTTTACATAATTAAAAACGAAATCAGGGACTATGAAAAATGTAACAGTTTTTTTAAATGCATAATTGCAGTTCTGCCAAACTGAGTCAGAGCCAAACCTAGATAAAAGTCAGTTGGTTAAAAATAATTATTTTTTATATTTAATAACTTTACTTTAGTAATTTGGTATCGAAATCTATTTTACCTTACAAAGAACTATTGTAGATAAGTCCAACAAAACTAGAACACGTCTATTTGGATATTTAATATAGTTTACGTAAAAACTTATAGTTTTTATAAACAAAGAATATTTAAAACAGTTACTTTTTGTGGACTATTATACCTGAAAAAGTTTGTAAAAAATAACACAACCCTACTTTCGAGCCTACTTTATAAAAGGTAATTATTTTATTTCATAACACGGAGCCACCAAGACTTAATTTGAACTTTACCTGTTAAAAAATCACTATTTTGTATAATGGTAATTAAATTAT